>QVNV01015447.1:0-114203 GCA_014825455.1 Pseudomyrmex pallidus | reverse complement strand
CCACCCATGGACATGCGCTAGCTTACGGGCCGGAATAATGGTACCCAAAAACTCTTATGGGCCTGGCCGCTCTCAGGCTTCTCTCTGCTCCAAGAGAACACTCCCCCTGAAGAAGCCTTTCTCCGACTTTTTATCAACACTGTGGCAAACGTGTACGTTTATCGTCATCAGTCGCACTTGAGGTTAGAGACGCTGATAGAAGTCTGTCTGAAAACGTATATTCGTGTGCAAGTCGTGTGTCATAACAAGAAGGTTTCATCCGTAAGTTTTGTGTATTTGATCTCGCGGAGAAAACGCCAATACGCTTGTACAACTTGTTAAGAAATTATTTCCGCCTCTCTTTTTCTCTTTCTCCACTAATTTTTGCTAAGTATCGTATTTAATATGTGTAATTCGTATTGATACTAAAAAAAAATATCAACAATAAGAAAATCAATATAAAGCAAATCCTAATGGAAGAGACACGTGACGGTGATCGGCGCGATTTATGAAAACAAAAAAACAACCAAGTGAAGAAGGAAAGTGCGAGGGGTAATCTTTGGAGCCAGCAGGGTGTGCATTTCCAAATAAGGCACTCTCGAAGAGAGAAGTTCGGTGTTTCTGGCGCTGCTACGTGGTCATTGAAAGAGTTACGTTCAGGGATGTAATTAAATGGCGGGAATATAAATTTCGTTGTGTCAATTTATGCACATTTTCGAGCTATTGTTAAACGGTGACTAACACGCTCGTTGGGAAGTGCGTCATATGCCTGTAAGATAACACGGCATGGTGACAAACGCTCGGGAAGATAAATTTTTTTCTTATCAGTCCACTCTGTATGCATTGCATTTATGTTAAAATTCGATACGAAAACAATGTCAAAATCGTATTTTTTTTCTATTTCTTTCAAACACACGCACGCAGACACATGAGAGGGAGAAAGAGAGAAGAGTAGGCGAAATGAGATATTTCTGATTCCATGATATTATATATATCGCAATTGAATGACACAAATGTATATTTTAGATCTCGGTTTCCCTCTTTTTCTCTTTCTCTCTCTCTACTCTCTTCTCTCTCTTTCTCACTCTTATTCTGATTCATGTGTCACGTCCTTCTTCTAACACGGGTGCGGTCACAGTCGCACTCACTTGGTGCGAGCCCGTCTATTTCGGTGAACCAAAATCATTTTTGATGCACCATGTAAGGAGCGCAGGAGGCGCTTGTCTTTATATGCTTACCGCGATAATTGGTAACTGGCTGGCAAGCCAATTGCGCCAAATACAAATATGTATTAGAAAGTATGAGACCAAGTGCGCACTTTTGAAGTGTATTCACTTTTTTCAATTGTAATCGGTTTTTTTTAGAATAAGTATACATGACGTGTGTAAAAACAGATCAGTATTTCTTGTATGAGACAAGAGTATTGCACGCACTTTTCTCATATATTTATAGAATATAGAAGTAAAAATAATTACCGTGTCAATAAACATCAAATTGTAAAAATACACATAGAGAGATCACGTTGATCTTGTACCTTACGTCTGTTTTTTGAAATTGCAACTAGGTGCAGACATGTCTTTTCGGGTGGTACGTACAAGCAAGTTCCGCCACGTGTACGGAACACCATTAAAACGTGAACAATGTTACGACAATATTCGAGTGTCGAAATCGTCGTGGGACTCGACGTTTTGCGCTGTGAATCCTAAATTTCTCGCCATTATCGTAGAATCGGCGGGTGGTGGTGCCTTTATCGTCTTGCCACACAATAAGGTGAGCTCTTTTGCTCCTATCTCTCTCTCTTTGCGGTTTCCGTTTTGTTTCTCCTTCTCGCTGCAATATATTTCCGCTCTGTTGATCCGGAAAATGCATGTAATAAAGATATTTCTTTTCTCGCACTAATACATTTTATATTTCATATTTCTGCGAAACATTGGAATAGATACTTTTTGAAATTGATATCTTGCATAGTATTTGATGTTACTTTTTAGTTTCTTGAAAAAATATGTGATAATTGATTGTTGCGTGAAATACTTGTAGGTAGGAAGAATACCGGCAGACTATCCTTTAGTAGGCGGACACAAAGGACCTGTATTAGATATTGCATGGTGTCCTCATAATGATAATGTCATAGCTTCTGGTTCAGAAGATTGTGTTATCAAAATATGGCAAATACCTGATGGGGGTATTTCTAGGACAATGACTGAATCAGTAGTAGATTTGCAACTGCATCAACGCAGAGTTGGTCTAGTGATATGGCATCCGTCTGCATTGAATGTGTTGCTCACAGCTGGCTCAGATAATTTAGTCATTATTTGGAACGTTGGTACAGGAGAAGCTTTAGTACGCATTGACTGTCACCCAGATGTGGTTTATTCAGCTTGTTGGAACTGGGACGGATCCCGCATAGTCACTACATGTAAAGATAAAAAGATTCGCATCTTAGATCCAAGGTCAGGTAAAATATTAGAAGAAGCTATAGCGCATGAAGGAAGCAAAGCAACTCGTGCAATCTTTCTCAGGTATGTGTTCTATGTGTTGTACTCTATTTTGTCTCATTAGATATACTGTAACGTCATTTGTTTTCATGTATAAATATTTAATATTTATTCATTAAATGCTTACTTTTTGCCTATGTGCAATATAGTTCCTAGTATTATATTGCTGGTATTTCAATATCAAAATACCATCATTATGATTGCCATTTTTCCAAAACAAGAGAGTGCATTACACTATTAAGTGTATTTAAATGAGTGTGGATGTAAAACATGTATATACATATATTTAAGGAAATGTAAATAACATTAATTAGTTGTATTTTGTATACTTTTTTTGTTATTAGGTAGTTGTTAATCTATTTATTGAAGAACTATTTTCGTAAAGGATAATATGTAAACAATATCTGTCTATATAATCATCAAATGGTGTACATCCACCTTTTTACACGCACACATGCACACACATATACATGCTCATGCGCATATACATATATTAGATGTAAATATATATTTGCCGGTAATTAATTTATTTTATTAATATAGATGTTTTACCACTTACGTACGTGTACGTGTACATGTAGTAACACTCTGGATCACATCATATTAATAAAAAAAATTAATATCACCGGTAACCTATTAACAATTATTTTTCATATGTCTACATATTAAAAAATTTATCTCTTCTTTTTTCACGTTATTATCTCTTTTAACGGATAACTAATAACTTAATATAGTTTATGAAAATTGTATTTATGTTGACATGTATACATGGTATTCTTCATAATTCTTTCCATACACGTGTAATTTATAAAAGAAAACATATACATATGTATATATTTATTACATATATACATATGAGATAGATGTACATTTGTGTTTTTATCATGTAATATTTCCGGTTTGTGTAGTGCAAGATTTTATAATTTTTAACGGGAAATCATCAGACACTGAATTTTCAACATGATGAAGATGCCATCTCTTAATAAATACGAATGTCAAGATGCGTGCTCTCTCTCTCTCTCGTAATTCTCCATAAATATTGCAGTAAGTATATTGTATATGCCAAATTTTTGATTCAGTTTGTTGCGTATAATAAAATTACATATAATAGTAAAACATATATAAAATTCAAAAAGAAAAAGGAAAAATAACGGCTTCCTGAATATTGCACATTTAAGCAGAAGTTTATGTAAGTATTATATGATGTGTATTTGTTTTTTTTGATGCAATAATTTATTTTTTTTTCAAGACGCTCAAATTCTTAGGGAGTATGTTATCACGTTAAGTAATATAAGAATTATTGACTTTATGTTACAAAATGGTAATAAGGTGGATGTAATAAAATTTTGATGATTAATTTCTACGTGTAAGAGAGAAAACGATATATGAAAATATTAACAAATATTGCAACAATATGAAACTATTGCAAACACAAAATATACACGATTACTGTAATATACATATGTCACCGATAAAATGCACGAATTCCGTCGCAATCTGATTTCTCTCGTGTTTTAATCAGATTATTTTCTATTTTGTATTTACAGGGGTGGCTTAATCTTTACGACAGGTTTCAGTAAAATGTCGGAAAGGCAATATTCTCTACGGGCTCCTGACATGTTGGGTGAACCGATAGTTATGGTAGAATTAGACACAAGCAACGGAGTTATGTTTCCTCTGTACGATTCCGATACAAATTTAGTATATTTGTGCGGCAAGGGTGATTCTGTGATCCGATACTTCGAAATTACACCTGAACCGCCGTTCGTTCATTACATTAATACCTTTCAAACTCCCGATCCTCAACGGGGTATAGGAATGATGCCAAAACGGGGCTGTGACGTCAATAGTTGTGAAATCACCCGATTCTATCGATTAAACAATTCGGGCTTCTGTCAAGTAGTATCCATGACAGTACCAAGAAAGGTGAGAGAAAGAGAGAAGATGAAAGAGCGTGTGCGTGCAAATGCACTTGTAATAAAAAAAATGCAAATTTGAAAGTCAAAGAATAAAAAATTGGGCCATTACGTACATAGATATAGATATATGTATTAATTTTAGTCTGAACTCTTCCAAGAAGATTTATATCCCGATACACCCGGTGACACGGCTGCAATTTCGGCGGAAGAATGGGAAAGTGGCACCGATGCGGAACCCATATTGATATCGCTTAGGGACGGTTACCAGCCGACCGTTTCTAAGAACGAACTCAAAGTACAAAAGAAATCAAACTTATTGAGTAAAGGTGCCAAGGTTGCGTCTAATGCTGCGCAAAACACGCAAGTTTCAGGAGCTTGTGTACGTATCAGAAGAGGGAAAGATAGGAAAAGAATAATTTTTGCTTTCTTTTCGCTCGGAAAAGAAAGAGGCTTTAGATCGTTTTGTTGTTAATAATAATTATTTGTTATTAAAATCTGTTATTGCAGGAAGAATTGTTGAAGGAATGCAGAGAAGAGATAAGAAAATTGAAAGCCGTGATTGTGAAACACGAGGGAAGAATACGAGTGTTGGAATCGGCGGTCGCGCTTCAAATGAAGGAAGAAGAGCGAAAAGAAGAGAGAAAAGAAGAGAAAAAAGAAAGATCGTCTTCTCCCGACGGCAAGGAACCACTCGCTTCCGACGAAGTGTAAACCTCTCCGGATTTTTGTCTTCCGTCTGAGATGAAATTCCGCGACGCGATGTGTAATATTTCTAACTAGATCATATTTTTTACTAGAATTACTAATATATCGTGTAATAAGAATGATCGTATATTTTGATATAACAACTTACTGTAAATAATAGGTTCTAGCGATACTGTGTGTCTCTGATTTTTATTATTTATTGTATACATCTATTCGTCGTACATTCTCCGAATTTGTATTATGTTTACATGTTTTATCATTTTAATGACAATTTAATGACACAGGAGCCGCATAACAACAACATATGTATCCCTTAGAAGTAAGTTTCTGAATTTTCCTGAATTTTTTTTTCGCGCAATTGACATGACTATATAATATACAACATAGCGAGAAACACCTACTATATGTATGTATATGAAACCTTTGTGTACGTATCGGAGAAATCGTGATACACTCGAGTGCCTAACTCTTGTACAAATATTTTCTGTTAAATAACAAAGAGTATTATTTTGTTTCAACGCGTGAATTTTTATACACAATATTTCAAACTTCCACGTAGTATACTTGTAGTTTCACTCCTTCAAAAAGAAAAATGACGAACATTCAAAATTAAGAATTATAGGAAGCCATCAGCGATGTTTCCGATTCGCGCGCGTTATTGCGATTTTTCGATAATCGCAGAACGAGCGAAGAATATCGAACAACGCCAAAGAGATGGCGTTACTGAATGATGATTCATTTTTGCACGTGTACTACGTATAGTGGATGGAACGGGCTTTGTACTGCTTTGTACTACGCTCGATTATATTGGAAGCAACAAAAAGTGCTGACTGACAGAGAATTCAAGAAAATTATCAACAATTTTCAAGCTTGCTGGAGTAGTTTGCGAAGCCTAAGAACCCAGTAAAAGTCCAACTGACAGAATCGCGCTTCAGTACGTGTAGGTGCAAATGCTGACCAAAGGAAAAAGAAAAATAAACGAAGTAAATGTTTAGACCAATTTTAGAAACAATTAAAAATTAGAAGAATTAGGAAACTCGACTGTGAGGAAATTATGGGTATCTATCCGTTGAGTGTGATTTTGGTAAAAAGCGATAGCAAGGGTGATAGACTTCTATTTCGGTATCCATATATGACAGATCATATAAGAGAATCCGGTCAGTGCACCAAACGAAAAACACCTTATTCATTGATCAATACAGAGGATTTGTTGCAGGTATTTTTATTTCTCTTATATATCATGTAGTCTCATATATCGTGTGTCTATGAATGTTCCCTATCACATTCTCTATTAATTCTATTAATCATCAGTATCTAACAATTTATATCTGTGAGTATGTAAAAATTTTATTTTAGTCATTGACATTTCCGACATCAAATATAAGTAATGGGAATCTAACTGGTCTGACGGACGAAGTTCTGTCCACTTTATTTGCCGTGAAACCTGAATTGTACGAACAAAAATTTGAACTAAAAATAAACGATGTTCGATTCGTTGGACATCCAACTCTAGTTCCATTCCACGGTTCAAAAGAAGTACATTCTCATATGCTTTGTAACATAGTCTTTGCATTACATGCACAAGCAAGCTATTCAGTAGTAAAATGTTATTACAATTTAAGCAAAAGGTAATATACTTTATATATGTATACATATGTATGACTATATATATGGAAGCACATTTATGATATTTAGATTGGGTATAGCATTAAGACACGAAGAAAAGAGATGTAGCTTCCTGACAGATGAATTAAAGACAATGGTGTCTGCACATGATGAAATTGCTGGAAGGTTACTTATTTACTTATTTCTGTACTCTTTTATCACATGCATATTATTATAAACATAATATTACATGTAATATAAATGCTATTCAGATCAGAAGGTGAAAGTGATTGTGATGAATCACCATACGAATTAATTCTTCAAAGAAGCTCACTCGCACGTGGCTTGAAGTCTGTGTTCAGTAATCTTAGCACTTCCGGCATAGTTAGTATCATAATCAACAAATGGATTCAAGTACGTTTCTGTCTTCCTCAGAAAGTTCATTTATCGCACAAGAAAGGTCTTCTTGATCCCGAAATTATAGATAGGTTTGTTCAATTCTGCAATTATATAATTTTTGTACAAAGTGCAATCAACTAGAACATGTAACATTTTGTATTGCGTAACTTTTCAGATAACTTTACATTTTGTATGTAAAAATATATGTGCAATTTTAAATGGATTAGTATTATTAATATTTTTCAGATGTTTAAAGAATTTGAGGCCTTACCACGGTATACTTTTACTAACTGAGCCGCTGGAGTTGTTGGAGTCCTTGCAAATAGATAGTTCTCCGGCACTCAAGCGGTTCCTTCAGATGTACAATCCGTTGAAAAGTCTACAAACTTTAGGCGCCGATTCGGATCTGACACTAGCACAAGTATTTCAACTAGCTAGCCACTTGGTTTATTGGGCAAAGGCCACAATAATTTATCCACTCTGTGAAAGCAACGTCTACGTTGTCTCTCCCGATGCAGCATTAACCAATCAATTACTAGAGTCATTCTCCGAACAATTCCCAGGAGTTTGTTTACTTCAAGTACATAATCATTTTTCTCCTTTTCAACAAGTTCTCTATATTTAACAAATATATATATTTTAAATATTAAAATTCTAGAAGAAATCTTGCTACGTATAAGAATGCTATAATTCACAGTTTCTTTTTTTAGGTAATTAGCGATTTCTCCTTACCTACATCTATCAGTCAAAAGTTAAGTCCCTTAAGCCAGTCGCAGCAACAAACACAATTGATAAAGATAATTATATGGTTACTGAAGAATCAGGTGCTTCTACAGTTACACACATATGTGCGATATGTGCCGACAGTTTATGGACGTTTATCACAAGTAAGTCACAATGCAATTTACATCAAGTAATGCATGTGCAACTTCTGAGACACTGTCTCTTAGTGATCGTTTTTATTCTTAATATTAGGATGCAAAGGATCAAGAAACTCACGATACAAACGCGATAGAAGAAAGTGAAAGCATTTGGAGCGCCGGTGACACGCCGAAAGGAACACCTACAGAAATCAAAGAATTAACGCTCACGACTAAGGAGGATATACTGTACGATTATCAATCAGAAGATTACAATATTCTTTCCGACGATAAGAAATTGCTCGATAGATTATGTCGTCTTGGTTATTTTAACGGTGATTATCACTTGGAAGAGATTATGTATTTGGAGAACATTGACAGGTCTCAGTTGTTACAACTTCTGGACAAATTTCGGGACATATTAATAGTTTCCGAGTGCGAGGATCCAACCATAGCACTCTTTTACAATCATTCAGGTTCTTGATTTTACAACTATACAAACGAAATTCTTACTAAATAATAAATATATATAACGTATTTGTAAATAATAATGATAATTCGTAATAATGATTTATATAGATATTGTAAGTATATAATGCATGTTAAATATTTATGCACATTAATTTATGCATAAAATCTAAAACAATTTGTATTTAATTACTAGTGTATCTATATATGAAAAAATGGTAATTTTATTTTAATATTGCGCTGGTTATTTTATTTGTTTATTACAACAAAATTTAGAACATTATTACACACACACACACACACATTACGTCTAATTCCTTCTCATAAACTTATATCGTAAAATTCTTTGAACTTTTCTTAAATGTGTGTCAATATTTTATGTGTTAAAAGTAAATCTTCAAAGGTTCTCCAACTATTATTATATAATAAAAATCTTAAAACCTAGTCTCAAAAAATATAAGTAAAATTTTTCTTAAGACAATAAGAAAAGCAAGATACGTGCTCTCGAAGAATCCCTTCGTTCAGTTCTTATCAGTCTTTCTCTTCTTGTGCTCATGGATGACATGATCGGTATAGGAATCGTGATGGTGATAGCCGTAACCGTGACCGTAACCGTGTGCAAGCGCATGGTCGAGCCCGTGGTCGAAGCCGTGGGCGAGACCGTGAACAGCTCCAAGGCCCAAATGCAAGATGTTTGGGGCATGACCGTGAAGATGATCCGGCGCGTAAATAGAACCAGCAAGACCGCCGGCGATCAGCGGAAGTGGCGGTGGGATCGGGTGCAGCGGAAGTGACGGTGGGACCGAGTGCACCGGAACTGGCACCGGCACCGGTACCGGCACTGGTACCGGATGTTTCACTGGAACTGGAAACGGTTGCTGTACCGGCACCGCGACCGGTACCGGCTGCTTCACAGGAATCGGCACTGGATGCTCAACGGGAATCGGCAGCGGCTTCATACGGGAAACGCGATTAATAATTACGATTAATTTAAAAACGAAACACATAGATAATGTTCGATAAAATTTTTTTTACGAGAAAACAGGAAATATTTATCAGTAAAGAAATGACTCATTGCTATACACGTATATATGAAACAAGTGATGCACATTACCTGAGGCACCGGTATAGGAATGGGGACCGGTTTGTGAACAATCTTCTCGATCGGCACCGGCACGTGATATGGTTTCTCTATGATCACCGGCTCCGGAACTGGCACCGGCTTTTCCAGCACCACGTGCTTCGTTATGTACACCGGAAGTGTCTTGATTATTTCGGGTGTCAAAGCGATACCGCCTCTACCGTAAAACGGATACGCATCTGCCAAATGCAATCTGCAATGGTCGACAAGGAAATGATGACAAGAGCAACACATGCGAGATCAACTATTGCTATCAACGTGACTTTGTCTCGGTATCATATAATTAAAAAAAAAAAAACAAGAAGATACTAATTAATAGAATCAAAATTATTTTTCCGATTAGTAGATTATATTTTACCCTGCGTGCAAATTGATTCCTGGCAGCTTGAGCCCTTTCCAAGGGTCATGACCGATCGACCAGGGATGTCCATGTCCGTATCCGTGAGGACCCGATAAACCGATCCATCCGTCACTACCAACGATTCCCCGTTTCTGCTGCTTCGCATTGTCCGAAGCGAGCGCGCGAGTGACGCATAGTACCGTCAGGAACAGCTAAAACATTGCGTTTATTTTCAATAAAAAAAAAAAAACTTTAACTCTCGACTATTCGCCGCATTCAAACGCGGCTATTGAACAAATTAAATTTAATCATTTGCGCGCGATTTGTTTGCAACGGGAGAGACTTACAAGAATCCTCGACATTGCTCTCTCGTCGCGAGTAAACTGTTCGCAAGATCGTTACAACGAAGGCCTTTTATATTCGCGAACGGTGTCACTTGACAGTTTGACGGGTCCAGATCAAGTCGAGTTCCCGTCTTTGATCAAATCGGGAACTCGCCCCGATCGGTGTCCCCAAGCTTCCGGTGATGAAAGTTGCTAATGACGAATCCGGTCCGCATTCTTTGTGAGACTCTACTCGAGAATTGTGACATCAGGAAAAAGTCTTATGGATTTCTTTCGCGCAATTACATATTACATTGAAGTAAAAATGTACACCCGCCGATATTTAATAAAATATCAAAAAAAAATTCTTTGCGCGGCTTATAGATTTTTTCAAATAAATTATGATCTTAATTTTTTTTTTGTCGTAAAGTCTATTTTTATACGCGCGTCACACAAGCTACGAACGACACCAGTTTCCCGCTCGATTACGAGCTTCCACCGCTTACGCCATAATTACGTTCGAATCACTTACCTACATCCCTCTCCGCACCCGATTAATTATATATGTTCGAATCGCACTTTCGCGCACGTACAACGAAAAGGAAAACGTTCGGGAATTTCACGCGCCGCTTAGCGATCCGCACAACCATCGGCTAGTAGTGCGAATATCGTTACGTTAATATCGTTCGATTTTTTGCAAATAAAGGCTGATCTTTTTTCAGCTCGTTTATTTATAAAATTACCGAAAACAAGACTGAAAATAAGATTTTTTTACGAAGAAACTACTGATGTGCACACTAAGAAATTGCTATATAAATACGCTTTGAAGAGATGAGACCTGTGACAGCAGACACGCAAAAATAAAAATGTATATACAAATGCAAATATAGAAAGTAGAAGCGCGAAGATGTTCAGGGCACGCGAAAATGAAAACGGAAAAACAAATGACGAAGAATGCGGAACACGACGCCGAAGAGGAAGCAAGGAAACGTGAGATCGTTTCTTCGCACGTCAGCAACGCAAGAAAAAAAATCTTTGCCTTTGAATTTTTCTCACAGTTTGCACGGCCAACCGTTTCTTTGTTACACGCATATGTGTGCATTTCGCTAATTCGCAATACGCGTCCAGCGAACCTTGGCCAGTGTCATTGGGTATGCTGCTGCTGTTACGCGTTCGCCGCCTCGAGCATAGCTGATGAATAATGAATGGCGGGTTGGCATTAGAAACGCGTGGCAAGCCGGTGTTAGAAAATGAAAGTTAGGAAAGTCGGGTAATGCGGAAGCGAGAAGAGGAAAAACTCCACCCTCCATCGCGTCGTAATCTCACCGGCTGAATAAAGGACGGAAGGCGAGAATTACGGAAAGCTCTACACCGCGTGAAGATTTTACACATCTAATGCAACATAATCCTCCAACAGAGCTTTCGTTTATTTCGTAATATACATATATGTGTGCGTGTGATTCGACTGCCGATCGATTTCACTGACGTACGCGCTTCCATAGCGCGGCCCGAAGAGCGAAACGCGTTATCTTGCGATCTTGAAAATCCATATCGCGTTCTCAACGCGCGAGTGCATTGACAATGCATGTACGTCTCAGGATACTTCTTCTTTGTCACCTTCATTTGACTGCGCGAGAGAAAAGCGGCCTCAATAGCGCGTTACTTGGCCGGTACCCAGATTCAGGCAAGCAGCGAAAGTGTATCGGCCATTGAATATCGGCGATTGTTCCTCTTCTCTCGCGCCCGGCCTGTGACCAAATGCTTGACACTTACACACACACACACACACACATATGTCGTCTAATGTACTATAAATATATATGGGGGGTCACGAATCTAAAGCGAACTCAGTTTTTCGTCGACGTCGCGATCGGCAACTGGAACTCGAGCGGATCGGCAAGAACGTCATGAAGTTCCTTCTGGTATCAGTGCGACTCTTTGTATTTCGCTTTTGTCGTTACGAGTCGATTGCGTCTGACGCGATAAACGCAGTGATATGTCGAAGAATCGCGATACGATCATTGATTCAGTGAATGAATTGTGTTACGTTCGTGAAACGCGGCGAACGGAATCGCGCAATCTCCGCGAAACAATAAAAAAATAATACAAATAGTGGCAATAGTATTGAAACTAATCTCTCAATCGGACAAATTGTTCGATCTTTCAATATCATTTTGTTTACGTCTTTATTGCAGATGCTGTCGCTGCTGTTAGCCAACAGCATAGCGATTACTGTCGAAAATTACTCCAAACGACGGATCGATGTTTCCGCAGAAGAGAAGAAATACGGTAAACGAGAATTAGATGGCTTCGGATATAGTGACCATCAGGAACACGTGTACGGTCCGCCGACGCATCCGGTTTACGAGATTCCAGCGCCCGACCTTGCACATCCGATACCTGGACACGTACCGGAGTCACCAGCCGTTGCAGTTCATCCAATCGGTTAGTAAAACGTCAAATTAATTTGGTGCCTTTGTGAATTTTCTGCACAAAACTCGCACATCTAATATGCAATATGGCCATTTTATCGAGGCGATTACATGCACTTGATCTGTTTTTCCTCTTTCAGCATCGGTTCCCGTTCCACAGCCAGTGCCACAGCCGGTGCCGCATCCGATCGCGGTGCCCGTAGCGGTGCCGGTACACAAGCACATACCGGTCGCCGTGCCCGTGCCAGTAGCAGTGCCGGTGCCCAAGCCGTATCCGGTCACCGTGGAGAAGATCGTTCACGTGGACCGACCGGTGCCGGTGCCAATCGAAAAGCCGGTGCACATCCCGGTGGATCGGCCGGTGCATGTGCCGGTGCCGGTGCCGAAACCGTATCCCGTCACTCTCGAAAAGATCGTGCACGTGGATCGGCCGTACCCGGTGCACGTGGCCGTGCCGGTGCACGTGCCGAAACCGTATCCAGTGCCCATCGCCATACACACGCACTACAAATCGCACGGTTGGTAACGCGCCAATATTTACAGCGACTGTTATTTTTATAGCAGGAAAAATTTGCCAAGTCTGTTGAATCGTTTGTTTCACTAACAAAATTTTAAACAAGAGATTTAACAAATTTTTCTCGCTGGCATTGTAATAAGTAATCTTCTTGCTATTTTAGCAAAAATATTTTTTCGTGTGTGGTCACTTAACGTAGTTGTAACGTGTTCGAAATAATATAAGAGAATGTTTTTTACTTGTACAATTGTTGTTGTTAATCACAGTTAATCTTGCCTGACCGATGTGCTTTGTCAAGAGTCGAGTATTGCGTTGACGAATTTTTTATATCGCGCGTTGATTTCAAAAATAAATAATATATTGTTAAAGGAAATTGTGGTTTTGATAATCTGACACACGCGACGAGTTTGAAACGTTTTTTAAGAATCCTACGTCTTCCGCGTGGCGAGTTTAAAATAATACTACTGTCACCAATGAACTTGTTCAATTAATAAGTATCGTTATTATCATCATTAATGCAGTAACAAGCTGCGCGATAGGTGAGATAGTTACAAGGTAAGACTATCCTTTATGTCACAAGGTAGGACATAGTTACAAAGTAGACGAGCACGTTCTTCTAACACGTATACTTAGCGAAAAGTTGCAAAAAATGTACGAAGTAATTGTAAAATTGTTTTGATTCAAAATGGCCTCTTCTTTCAACTGTATTAGTTATAAAAATGAATTTTGTGTTTTGGAAGAGAGAAAAATAAATTCAGATAGTTTATAATTAATTTTCTCTCTAATAGAATATTTTTGAAAAGTTTTCAACTTGAAAAACTCTCAACGTCATTATATCTATTGTAGACTTTAGAAATTTGCTTTTTTTAAACTAAGAGAAACTACCAAAATAAAAAATAACAATTTTTCAAACCGTAAGAATCTAAATATGCAATGACAATACATTGAAATCAAGTAAGATAATATGTGGTTTTTACTACAGAGAGAAAAAAGCTCATAAGAATTGCACTTGCAAAAATTTGGCATATCATTGTTATCTGACAAATCGTATTGAAACAAAGTCGACCAATGAGGTACTATCGCGTGTCCTCGGAGTTCCTCGATGCTCGCGCATCGAGCGATGGCGGCGTGGAAAATGTCGCACCTATGTCCAGCTATACGGAAAAGTGTACCGATGGAGGCAACAGGGAAAGGTCGCGTTTTCCACGTAGCGGCTTTTCTCATGCATTGTTGACGAATGCTTAAGAAGCACCTGTATATATCATCCTTTCTGCTTTCGCTTATAGATTCGAGAAAGGGGTTACACTTTCCAATCTCGCAATTCCGGAAGGTCCTCTAATTTCTAATTATATCCTGTCTATTGCAATTTACTCTTTTAATATATTATCTTTGTTAAATTCTAAGCACAAACAATTGTAAGTAATTAGAATCTCGAAAGCGACTTAACACAGTTCCGACAAATTATTGTAATAATTTATATGGAAGTTTTGAGAGAAACTAAAATAAAAAATCACATACAGTCTTATGCTGAAAGAATAATTAAAGTCACTTTAAAAAAAAAAAAAACAATCATAAGTGTTTAAAGAAGCAATCAAGTTCTCAATTAGAGGAGGCTGTACAAATAGATCGTGTCGGCTATAAAAAAATCTAACTAAACTCGATCTCGATGTATCAGCGATTGTGTAATGCGAACAAACGCGATTGGCTCCTATGTGTGATTATCGATCGTTGTTATTCGCTTTGCGGCTGTTCCGTAAATAAAGTGCGGAAGCACATGGAGCGTTCTCGCCCTCTGTCATCTGAGAAACAAGATTCATGTCATTCGTCAACGTGGTCTGAAAAAAGAAAATCGTAACCCCATTACCACGGCGAACCCGCGTATCTCTCCTCTGTCACCATAGTCTCTCAGTATCTCGAGAGACTCGTGGATACGCGGATTTGCTTTCTCCCCATGCGTAGATACTCCGCACTTCCGCGAGAAAAGCAGATTGTACACATTTTTTTTTTTACGCAATTTTTTTCTCGTCGAATTATTCTCGTACATATTATTGTACGCTCTGAACTTCACGACGTGACGGCTGTTCGCAAGTAACATCTTCCCGCAAAGTTGTATAAAAAAGCGGCAAAGTATAATTTTTCGTTTTGGTGCTTTAGACACTTACGTTTTCTGAAATTAAATTTTTCACTTCTCAATGAGAAGCTATATGTTTTGATTTCTCGTGAGAAACTTCGATAGGGAACCGAATGTACGGTGAATGATGCTGAAGTGTAGTTTGTAGATATTCCGTGTGAAAGAAGAGACACGCGCGTAATTTGGCGGCGAGATTTTCGCTCGTGAATTCGAGATGCAAGTGCTCTCCGTTTTGTGGTGTTTAAATCCAATAATATTGTTCGGTAAAACTTATGAATACGTAATTACAGGTGAGAAACTGAGAGACAGAGAAAGACAGCGAAAATATAATCATGCTGCGCGCAACCAAATGTTTTCAATCTATTGATCCTCGAATATTAGTTTTAATTTTCGTGCGATTTTTATGTCTTTTTAATAAAAAAAACACTTTTCCGAACAAATGTATTTAATTTTACACCGTCTTCTTATTCCAAACGTGTCGTTAAAATGACATTCTTTTAATATCGGAGGAGGAAGCATCAGATTTTGATTAATACGCAGTTCTGTTTGACGGCCGTTACAACTAATAAACTTTCTCAGGTAAGAGTACGTTTTCCTTCGGTGCGTACTTTGCCTGTGCGCGAGCTTCGGCTTTCTTTCTGCATATATATAGCGATTTATTTTAATGGAACATCGGTGGTTACGGTAACTACGTATCCGATAGACAACAGCAATAATGCACACGAAGTGTCGCAAGTGCTATAGAATATGTATCTATAGCCCACTCATATTTAATTGATCCTTCGGCGCCTTTTGCGTTCGATAGGCGTTACACTTGACACCAAAGGCGAGAATCTATAACTTGCGACTTATAAAGACGACAAATATCGCGATCGAAACAAATGACCTCTGAAATTCACAGCTCGAAACACAGGATTTTTCGCGCGTTGTGTGTTACAATGTTACAACAACTATACACCCAACGTACACCCTTTACACGCAATCAATGGGCAAACTATATGTTTCTCGTAAAATTTGATGATGGTTGATCACATAAGCTTATCACACACATATCAGTAACAATTTAAAATTAAATTAATAATATTAAAAAATAATTTTTTTAATACAAAAAGAAAAATGTCGCATTAAGTAAATATAAGCAAAACTTGTACCTTTAGATTTTGCGCATGTTTACAATATCTTCTCACAGTAATTCTTAAAACTTTTATTACTGATAGTGTATTTGAAAAAAGCTAAAACCAGATTGGGAATGATACTTTTCACTCAAACATATACCTATGTTTATAATTATATTAATTGTAATACAGTATATTTAATATTTTATATTCTTTTTCACATTTTGCAAATATATTCTTTACAGATGTCATGTTATTTTGAAATTGCAAGTAAGACAATCTAGAAAAAAATATGAACTTAAGAGAAGATGTCAAAAAATTACAAATACATGTTCAAAACGCTTTGATGAACACGAAACCGAGTATAAATGAAACATTGCTTATCTCGTGCTAGTTAATGCTTGAAATTACAAAATAAGGCGTTTACGTCCTAATTATCTTAATAACATTATTTATTTATTAAGCACACAATTAATTCTGATGAAAATATATTTAATAACATCGTACGTCTCTTCGAGACGGTAAAATTCGTATCAAGAAACCTGAGTACGTGCAACAAAGGACTTTGATCGCAGTTCAATAAATCCAAAAGCTGTTGATCGCGCAGTCGCAAGACACCGATGGCACCGAATCAACGGATAAATAAAAGGCACGCATGTGTATATGTGAGAACGTGTGAACGTGAGAACAACTTCTGAGGAAGTAGTTCATCGGTGAGGATTGCTGAGGACCGACGACAAAAAAAGACGAGGTCAGAACGCAAGAGATCGACGGCTACATTTTTTATTTCCAAAAACGATTTCTCTACAGATGCCTCAGAAATACAGACAATCTGATTAAAAACTTTTTTTCAACCTCGATCAGGAAACTTGTCGGGTTTTTTGAGAATTAGAAATCTTCGGATGTGATTTTGCGCAGGCCAAAAGCTTCAAACTATCTTTGAGACCTAAAGAGACCTTTGCGCCAATTAAAAAATCGAACAATTTTATCATCTTTGAAAGATTTTACATTAGAAAGATATATAAAAAATATATAATCGAGAAATACGTGTATATAATTCCGGAGTCTCAACATTTTGTGTTAGAATCTGCGATTTTGTGCCAGATTTCGTCAAGCTAGAAAGTCAGATTTTATCAAAATTTGAAAATCGACGATTTATTTTACCGAAACACTCGATAGCTGTAAAAAAAATGGTCATTTTCCAAAAATTCTTTGCCGAACAATCGGAAAACAATGTCGCGCGTCGCATTTTGCGTCGAATGAACACCGTGATCCGTAATCCGAATGTGAGGCGTCTGTTGTCCTTTTTCACGATCGGCAGGATCCTCAACGTCGTGCTGCTAATTAATGACAATCATAAAGTGTCAGTGATTTGTTATCGAAATGACGCAAGATAAAGAATTTAATTTAGTTCATTTGTGATGGTTTTGTAGATTAACAAAACACATTATGGTGTCTATAAAGAGATTGGGACTTGCCGGTTCATGTACGTTTTCCATCGGGCTTATCAGCTACAGCATAGGATTTCCCGCTATGCTCAAATCGCAAGTCAAATCTGTAAGTAGAGATTGTTACATGGTGATTCTCCTTCGTCAATTCAGCAAATCTTTAAAACTAAAAAAATTATTGCTATTAAATATAGTTTTAACTGTAAAAGATATTGATAATAACCACATAATAATTGCGAGATTAGACACTGAAGGTAAAAAATGCTAAATGACAGGATAACGAATTTTTCTACTTTTTAAATACGTGATCTAAGAAAAAAGCTTGTCTGCGTGAATAATTATTGTATTCTATAAATATGCAGCAAGTCAGATTGAAAAAGGGAGACGAAATACGCGGGTTTTGGGAGAAACTTCCGCAACCGCTGGATTTTAATATTTACATCTTCAACGTGACAAATCCGAAGGAGATCACGTCGGGAGCAAAACCGATTGTTCAAGAAGTGGGACCTTTTCACTACGAGTGAGTAATTCGATAATTCGAAGTTTTTTTAACCTAAAAAATTTTAAATAATATGTCAGTCAAAATTTTACGCATGTGCAATTTACGTAAAAAAAAAATCTTGAACGACTTTGAAATTATTTCACACTTATCTTTTTTAAAGAAGAAATTTACACCCGTGTCTCATAACTGCGTAATACTTGCATAAGTCTACAAATAATTAAAGAAAAAATTATAAATCTATAGCAGAAACAAAAAATATATATTGCAATAAATTGCTAAACCGATATACATTTCAGTTTGTATCGGGACAAAGAGGATCTGGTGGATCGAGAAGAAGACGACACTGTCGAGTACAGTTTGCGACAAGTTTGGTATTTCAATTCGGCAAAGAGTAGCGCGTCGGAGAACGCGGAAATTTACGCGTTTCATCCCATCATGTTGGCGATAACTCTGCTCACTCAAAAAGAAAAGCCAGCTGCGTTAGGAGTCGTTAGTACGTATCTTAAAATGATGAGAAAAAAAATTTGTTCTCTTACTTCGGTAATGTCATAGGTAAGGCGCTCGACAGTGTTTTCAAGAAGCCCGACTCGATGTTCATCAAAACCACCGTAAAAGAACTGTTCTTTCACGGTGTATCTTTCAGTTGCGTGGATATAAAGGATTTCGCTGGATCTGCCTTGTGCGGCGTGTTACAGGAAAAGTCAGACATGTTCATCCTGGAAGGTGATTTACGTTATCGATACGGTTACTTCTCTAAGGTGTGTGTCAACATTGTTTTAACGTTACTCCTTTTTTTGCACGTGTATTTTAATTTTATTTATATAATATGTGTATTTTTTTATATATATATTTTATATATCATTTATATTTCTCAGGCGAACGGGACTCAAGTACCGAAACGCATAAGAGTCTACCGCGGGATCAAGAATAGCAAGGATGTTGGACGTGTGCATTCCTTGGGAAACGCTACGAAAATGGACACATGGCCCGACAGTCCCTGCAACGACTTTCGCGGCACGGACGGTACCGTCTTTCCGCCATTCTTGACGAAGGACAAAGAAGTCTGGGCGCACTTCCCGGACATCTGCCGAAGTATAGGAGCCTATTACGTCGAGCCGGGAAAAATTCAAGGTAATCGATAATTTCGGAGCGTAGACAAAAATAAATTTCTTAATACACGAAATTAAAAAAAAAAAACATGTAAACTTGTAAAACAATTTTATGCAACGCATACAGGTTTCAAAACGCTGCACTACACGGCGGATCTGGGAGATCCGTCTGAGAACAAAGACGTGAGATGCCTCTGTCTCGAGCCCGAGGGATGCATGCCCAAAAATATCTACAACGCCGATCCCTGCTTGAGAGTGCCCATAAGAATAAGCCTGCCTCATCTCCTCAATTCCAATCCGCATTATTACGAGATGATCGAGGGACTGAATCCTGATCCAGTAAATTTGAAAAGTTTTTTATTTCAAATTCTACTAAAAAAAGTTTTAGAGAATTATAGGAACGCCGTTTCACACACCCGCTTGCGTAACGGGTGTACAAGTGGATTGACGAGTGTTTTGAAAGCTCTAATTAACAAATACAGACATTGTTTGAGAATTGTAATAAAAAACCTGTGCGATGATTCTAGGAGAAACATCAGATGACTTTCGACTTCGAGGCGATGACGGGCACTCCGATAAGAGCGTATAAAAAAATTCAATTTAACGTGCTGGTCGGGTCCATACCCAAGATTAAATTGATGAAAAATTTTCCGGATGTGCTTTTTCCGATATTTTGGATAGAGGACGGGCTTGAACTCGGGGATGTTCTCATCAAACCGCTGAAGACCGCGTATACGCAGATTTTGATTGCAAAGTGAGTTATTAAATTATGTAGTTTTAGAACGTCTTGTATTTTTTTCTTTTTAATTTTTTCTTATTAAAACGTGCAAACTTTTTTCGTCGCATTAATTTCTCTTGTTAATTTATCAAAAGGACACGCAACAAAACAAAATTAAATCGACAACGTGAAAATCTCTCAGGATTTTCGCAAGGCAAAGTGATTTACGAGATATCCGAGTCATTTTATTTTTTTTTTTTTTTTTCAGAACAATAATGTGGCTGATGATGTTAGGCGGCATTGGCATGATGATTGCCGCCACAGTAAGATATTATAAAGAGAAGAATGCGGGAGATAAGCTGTCGAACATTGCACCGAAAACGGCAAAGAAACACAGCGCTATGTCGCCGCATAAGTTGCCAGCTATTAGCACCATACAAGGAGCGTTGCCTAACATTGATTAACAGGGAGTATCTAATGTTATTAATTATTCGTCATCTTAAAAATTCGTACAAAATTGAATAAGTTGAGTAAGGTGGTGTCAATACTGCGCAATTAATATTAATTGCGAGTCAGGATTATTTTACGAGTAATAATTTGAAAAATTTAGATAGTGGAAGATAAGTTGTGAGATCTGTTAGATGAAGATAATAGTTCAATTTATAATAGCAGTTCAATTTATAATAGTTTCAGTAGAGTCTATATAATTATCGTTATATATAGTTTTGAATATATTGATGTCAGTATAACGCAAAACGTTAACTTGCAAAAAATTTAACAACTGTGCAACCTGTTACACAACTTACGGGAGATAGAGAAAGTTATTTTCACTCGTAGATTAAAATAGACAATGATCTTTCTCGTCTCGACTTAGTGAAAAACAATATTTTACAGATATTATAAATTTTAAAGATAGAAAACACTAAGTTTACTACTTACTTACAAAGTAAAAGTAATACTACTTACTTTGTAAAATAATTTTAAAAAAAGTAGATTTACATATCTTGACTATACGTGTTAAAATAATATACGTTAATATATTTAACAATGTTACTACTTAATTAGTAAATTACTCGTAAATTTTACTATTTAATTAGTTAATTACTTGTAAATCGTTTAATTACGTCCGAATCAATTGTGATGACAATGATTATGTTATACTAATGAACATATACCAGCAAACAACTGCTGCAATTTTACATAGAACTAATCAAAAATTCGAAATGCAAATCCATGCTTTTATGTCGTTAAATATTGGAACAGCGTATAGAGAGAACACACTCATATATGACGCAACTGTTATTTAAACGACGTTGCGTGACGCATTGTTGTGCTTTATACTTAAGTAATTTTCAGTGACTACGCATGTGATATTTCGTTACTTTTCTCATGAAAAAAAATCTGTTGCAATATTATAATAAAATTTCTATAAATCATATTTTCTTTTGATTTGAAAAAATTATTTAAATAAAATGTATATGGTACAAAATATAAATATTCTAAATATTTTAAATAGCATGTGCACGTTATGGAAAAATTGTTAGAGATTTTCGCTTAATTTGAGAATCACGTATTTTTCCGAACTGTCTTGCGATTGTCTCTCTGTTTCTGAGCACCCGAGTATATAGTGCGTTTTTCGTTGTTCCCGTCTGTGCATCCGACCACGCTCGAGATGCCGCGTTCTTAGGTAGGGAAGCTAGGAAGTCCACGGAAGTACGCCGACGCCAGTCCGGTGTAAGACATCGGCGGTCATTATTGTCCGGACAGTTCGTTCGCGACGAGCCGCGCACGATCAACGGCGACGACGACGACGACGACGACGAGGGTGGCGTGAAGAAATTGGTCAAGAGATCGCACAGGTGCGAAGACGGTGTCACGCATTGAAGGTCGAGGTCTTCAAGCTCGCGTCGCGACTCGGAAACTTCTTCATTTCGATATTTTGAAATATATTCCCGAGAGTTCAGGCAATTAATCCGCCTTGCGCGAAAAAAATGAGGATAAACTATTTCTCGTGCGAAGAAAGAAACACGCGAACGCGAAAGAGAATCTGAACAACCGGAGTTCTCGACCTTATAGAACTGACTTCATTGTTGAAAATTTTCGTCGGCAAACAAAATTGTAAATTCTTCAGAAAGCGAAATATCGATTAGCGAAAATTACGAAACATTGTTCCTGATTGATGTTTGCATACTTAATGTGCTGAAGAAAATGGATTATATGCTTCATTTAATTAGCCACGAACACAGAAATAGACTGGACGGAAAGAGACGATAAAAGTAATGTTCATTTGCGGAAAAAATTATTTTTTATTTCTATCACGTTAGAAAAAGTCGCAGTTCTCTAAGCTGTACCTTGACACTGTTTCTTTCTGTACAGAACGTATTTTACTTGATAAACCTTAATATTGTTTTATCAACTTCTAATAATATTTATTACCGAACGCAATTCCATTAATTAGAAGAATTTCTTAAATCACGACACAGATGAGCTCACACGAGAACTTGAAGTTTCTTTCTTCAGCACAGCAATATAAAAAAGCAATTTTCTTTTGCAAATCGGCGCGATGCAAAAGAACGAATCCAAGCGACATGTGTATGACAATACTGTTCGCGCACTTCGGCTAACACATCATGTTTTAAAACGTACGAAATTGCTGTACGTAATACCGTTCGGCAGAACGTTCGATCGTGTGTTCCGCGTCCTCGAAGGATACACTCGAAGGATACAATCGAAGGTTTCTCGAATTCGTAAAAGAAATCAAGTTGCTTGCAAAAACACGTTTCCTTCATAAGTGCAATTACAGAAGATGTGACAAAAACTTTAAATAAACTAGCTTTACGGAGTTCTTAGAATGTTTCATGTCAAGTGATTCGATGCAGATCGCAAAAATTTGATTGTAATAATTATTGATAAATGCATTGTAAAATAACTTGTAATTCCGCGGTAATAGAGCGGAAAATTAAATGCGTAATTTTGCTTGTTTCTTTACCTTTTAATTTTGTACGATCTGCTGACAATTACGTTTTAATTAAGAATAAATGCCGTATCAATTTGTGCGTTTATGCTGTTTGAAAATACATAATTTTGTGTGTTGGTTTACAGAACATTAAAATGGTGTCTATAAAGAAGCTCGGATTCGGAGGTGCTGGTATGTTTGTTTTCGGCATTGTGTTCGGCTGGTATGCATTTCCCGCAATACTCAGACTCGCAATCAAGAAGGTGAGCGAGAATTTCCATAATTTCTTGCTTTAAATTTCACCGAAGTCGACCGATCTCGCTGTGTAAAGTATCTGATGAGTTTTATTTTTTAGTATTCACGTTTTTACACAAATGCCACTCATTTGCGCGATACTGTCGTTTCCTAAAGTAATGTCGTGCGCTTTCTTTCAGATATCTCTATCTGTTTTTTTTTAATGACAACCGCGGACAATTATTAATTCGTTAATTGTAATGGGAGTCTCAAATCGTATCATTTATGAATACAAAAGTTGCATAAATGATACGATTTGAGACTCCCATTACAATTAACGAATTAATAATTGTCGGCGGTTGTCGTTAATGTTTTTGCTTCAAATTCTCGTAGGATGTAAGAATTTTTTATAACACATGTCGTGTCTGAATATTTTCTTGCGTGTCAACGCGCATTTAGTAAAATGTCAATCTTCGTGTTTGCTGAATTTCACTTAGTTTCGAATGAATTCTACGTGCCTGATATAATTTGTTGCAAAAAAGAAACAATGTTTGCTTGGAATAGCAAGAAGATTAGTTACTACATGACCAGCAAGAAAAATTTGCTAAGTTTAATAAATTTGTTTTCCGTGTACAGCTTTGCCGAATATCGCGAAAACGTTCAAGTCATCCCGCGGAAAGTATAATATGCGTGTGCCGTGGGATCCTTGAACCTTGCTGTCACGTTATTACAACGTATTATTGTGTTGATATTGTGTCCTCCTACTCGAAAAAAATAGAATTAATAGCTATTCGTTGCGTTGCGTCTCGCTGTCTGCATTTACTTTATTTCCGCGACTGCGTTGCGCTAAGACTACAATTTACGTGAATCGGCATGCGAATTTTTCTATAATTGTAAACTTTCGATGTCAAATTTGTCTGCGCGAATTTTTTTATATTAAAAATAAACGCGAAAGAAAAATTAAAGAGAAAATGCACATGTCATAAAACTACAGGAATCTGCATTTGCGAGCGTTTATACAAGGAGGAATAATTGCGAAATAATTGCAAATGCTTTTTGTGCAACAATAATCGAGTTGCTTAATGTGTTAACCAGGCTATCGCGCTGAAACCGGGCAGCGAGATGCGCGAGATGTGGTCGAACTTCCCGTTGCCGTTGGACTTCAAGGTCTATCTGTTCAACGTGACCAACCCGGACGAGATCAAGGAGGGCCAAAAGCCCAAGTTGCAAGAAGTCGGACCGTTCTTTTACGAGTAAGTTCATTTGCGCAATCATAAAGACACGAAGTGTCACAAATGAATGTGTTTCTATATTTTAATCTTATTTGATCAAATCCTTTTTTCTCTCTTCTTTAGTGAGTACAAGATAAAGGTGGACCTCGTCGATCGAGAAGATGAGGACAGCGTCGAGTACAGCATAAAGGCGACGTGGTTCTTCAATCCCAAGAGGAGCAACGGTCTGACGGGCGAGGAGGACATGGTGTTCCCGCATCTGATGATGCTCGGCATGGTGGCGACCGGCCTGAAGGAGAAACCGGCCGCGATCGGGATTATCGGTGCGTAATGGCGCGATTTATGCGCACGGCGGTATCGCATTTGTTTTTTTTTCTCCTTAATGTCGCGTATCGATTGCAATGTTACGTATCGGCCGGTTTCGCGCGCACAGGATCGAAGTCGCGGCCTATAACATAATAACGAAAGGTTTAAAGTGGAACGTGAGATATATTTTCTATAGCGTGTGTGGCACACCTACGGCGCGAGAACATAAATTACTTATATCCATCGTCTCGCGATATTTTCCCGCCGTACCAACGATTAGTCGGTTTTTCGATTGTTCAAAAACACCCACCCACAGCGATTGTGTTCGCGAAAAACGCGCGAAAGTGTCATTCGAATTTTTCGTTTTAATTGCTTCCGAGAGACACAATTTTATTTTTGACGCTTTTTAATTATTTTCTTTTCTTAGTAGGTTTTTTTAGTAGATTTTTTTACACACAGGGAAAGCGATCGACAGCATCTTCCACAAGCCGGACTCGATATTCGTGCGAGCCAAAGCCAGGGAAATACTCTTCGACGGTCTGCCCGTCGATTGCACGGTGAAGGACTTCGCCGGATCGGCGGTGTGCAATATACTCAAGACGGAAGCAAAGGATCTGGTACCGGACGGCGAGGATCGATACAAGTTCTCTATTTTCGGCGGGGTAAATGGCAATCGCGACTTACTAAGTGTCGGTGCTGCGGCAATTTCTAGCTTCTCGGCAGCATACAATTAGACCGATTGTTTGTCCACTCATCAATATTTTGATGAGTGGACAAACGATCGGTCTAATTGTATGCTGAAGAAAAAACGCGTTACGCAATGGAGACGAGCGAGTAGTAAACGTTATATTTTGCTACATCACAATCGTTTCAACCAAACGCGAGAAGAGAAAATAAATAATATGAAAATACCGCGCGCGAATAAAATTGCGTATTCGTATCTCGACAGAAAAACGGCACTCTCATGCCGGAGCGTCTGAAGGTGCTGCGTGGCAAAAAGAATTACAAAGACGTCGGGCGCGTCTTGGAGTTCGACGGCAAACCCGCGCTGGACATCTGGCCGGAGGACCACTGCAACGCCTTCAACGGCACCGACTCGACGATCTTTCCGCCTCTGTTTGGTCCGGACGACGACATCGTATCGTTCGGATACGAGATCTGTCGGAGTCTCAGCGCGCATTACAGATACCACAGCAAGGTCAAAGGTAACTTTTGTAAAAAAAAAAAAAAAAAAAAACGAGCAGAAGCGTTAATTTTGCTATGACATTTAGAAAATAATTCCATACGTGTTATTCAGGTGTCAACACTCTGCATTACACGGTGGATCTGGGAGACATGAGCACGAATCCCCTGGAGAAGTGCTTTTGTCCGACACCGGAAACCTGCCTGACGAAGAACCTGTACGACTTGACCAAGTGTCTGGGCGCGCCCATCATCGGGTCTCTGCCGCACTTTTACGACACCGACGGGACGTACTTGTCAATGGTGGAGGGTTTACATCCGAATCAGGTAATAAAATTTCAGATAATCGATGAGCATTCCAATGTTCCGGACAAGCACCACCTGGCTGAACATATTTGCTTAAAGAATTGTAACAAAAATATTTATATGAAAAGTTAAGAGAATTAATATTTGAAACTGCATCTTAAAAAATACTACGAATTTTTCATATTTACACATCTGATGACTGTTTACGCGATGGGTTAGGAGGAGCATGAAATCGATATGGATTTCGAGCCGATGACAGCCACGCCGATACGCGCCCACAAACGGCTGCAGTTCAACATGTTCATACAACCGGTGCCGAAGATCAAGCTGATGAAGAACTTCCCCGAGGCGTTGCTACCGCTGTTCTGGGTGGAGGAAGGAATACTCCTCGCCGACGAGTTCGTCAACAAGGTGAAGGTGGTGTTCAAGGCAAAGGCGGCCGTAGGGTGAGTATTGATGCGATTGACACTTCGCTAAGTGTCCTCTCTCTCTCTCGTATGCAACTAAGCGCCGAACATCGCATATTTTTTTATTGTAGTTTTCTGAAGTGGCTAATGGTACTCGGTGGGATCGGTATGATGGGCGCGGCCGGCTTCTTGCAGTACAAGAATCGCGACAGCGGCAAACTGGAGATCACGAAGGTGACGCCGAAAGAAGCCGGGAGTGGCGGTGAGAAGAAGACAGAGAAGAGCTGGCCACCTGGCATGAACATCAGCACGATATCGGCGTCGGTGCCGCCTAATCTCGACAGAAATTGAACGCTGAATTACAGCGAAAAGTTGATATTGATATTTTATAATCGCGAAAAACTTCTTTTATCTCCGAATATATTTTTCTATTAAAATTATTCTTAATATGTAAATAATTGAAAAGAAGTTTTCTCAAGTAAGCTGCAAGTAACAGAATAAACAAGCATTTTTTTGTGACGCAACAGACACATCGAAAGAGTTAAAAGGGGCCGAGGTTTTGTCAATTTCTTGAATTGTCAGCTTCTAGCGATTTATCGATCAACAGAGGAAACACGAATTTATTTATTTAACAAATTTCTATTTTTTTCCTAGGAAATATCGAATTTGAATACACGAAAGAAAGTTTTGCTATTATATGTCCAACAAGAAAAATTTACTTTACTGAACATTTATTTTTGTCAACACAAATCGTTTTGTCAGCAACTAATCCTCCTACTATTCTAGCAAATCTTTTTTCCGTGTGTGTATAGATAAGAATTGTAGGATAAGATTCAATGCGTCTCTTGTATGTGTGTAACATGTAACTAGAGTTAATTAATGTAAACTACCTCATTGTAAGAGTGTTAAACTATTCACGAAGCTTTCGGCAATGTATGTACATACAGTACAAAGTAGCGGTTTATTAACTTTTATAGGAAGGATGCTTTATACACTTTAATAGTTGCGTTATTTATTCGCAACTATTAAGATGATCAACAAGTATTTTTTTAAACATGTAAACAAAAGAGTAGTCAGATCTTAAGATGTTCTAAAATGTCTGTGACACGTGGATCTTAAGATATTCTACCAAAGTGTCTGTGACACGAGAAGATATACAAGAAGAGCTCAAGACCGCTGACAAAAAAAAAAAAGATACAAACAGTACAATCTTAACGATGAGAAATTGTTTAAGTAAACGAAGTAAGTTATTTTTTAAGTATTAGAAGGGCAAGAATATTAACGACTATTGCGTCCACGTGACTAGAAAAAAATCTTTGTAAGTACATCTCTTCTATTTAATGTACATTGCCCTCTTTAATTATCGAGACAAGCAATACTGTACTTGGAGTTAGAGCGTTAAGAACGTTAATTTAAATTTTCTATTTATAACACGTATATGTATTAAGTACACAGTTGTACCTCACATTTATCTCTTATATAAATCTCTGCACTTGTTTATTACCACCTGTCTAATTATTTCATACGCGCTCAGCTGGGCGTCAGCAAACCCGGCGACCTCCTCTTGCTCGGCATCCTTCGCTCGCGCTTGCACAGCAACACGTATTTGTACGCGCTCCTGTACTCGGAGCTCATCACAACGTAGATAACGGGATTGATGCAGGTCGTAAGGTAGATAAGAAGGTAACCGGCGATGTTGAAACCGCGCCAGTCGATCGCGGCGTGGAAGAGCTTTGTAATCGTGATCGGCAGGTAGCAGACGAGAAACGACGAGAATATCACGAGGATCATCTGCAACAGTTTCCGATCCTTGGCTGACATTCTGGGCGATACGATGCCTCCGTTGACTCGCGACGTTCTGTCGACGGTCTTGAACTTCGACTCCCTGCGAAACGGTTTGTCGTTCACGGGAGATCGTTCGGGCGATGAAGACGCGCGGACCTCGCCGGGCCGATCGCCACCGGCGATTCTCTGTAACGAGGACTCCACGATGAAGGACGCGCGACTGGCCAGCTTCTCGAGTCGTCCGCGCGAGTTCTTCGACGATTTTCGTTGCGGTTCGTTCTGGCTTCTGTTCAGAAACAACTTCGTCTCCGTGAAGTCCGAGTCTTCGTGTTCGTCCACGAACGGTATGTTCTTTAACAACAAGTTCGCGCGAACTGCGTCGTAATCGGTACCGGAGTTCGGATCGTCAGCGTTCGTTGGATCGTCCGTCAATTTCGTCACGTGGCTCGCTTCTTGTTGATCGTGTATCGACTGCTCGAAGCCCGAGGACGATATCTCGTTGACAAACGCTAATTCGAGATCCGTTTCTTCGTCCTCGCGAGCGACAATCGCTCGCATCGGAGCGGTGCTGATAACGGAAAGCTCTTCTTCCTGGTTTTTCGTGGACGAAGATCCTTGCTGGAACAATGATTGAAGATAACAATATCATACACATATGTAATATATTTTATTTTATCCTTGTAAACTTTTTTATTACAACAACGAGCAGATCTCACATCATGACTGACTTCCATCGGTTCCATTTTAAACATCTTGTTCCTGCCTCTGCTTTTCCCGGCGGTCTCGCGAACGATGTAGAAAATCCTGGCGTAGCAGACGATAATCGCGAGGCAAGGTATTAAAAATGCGAGAACGAAGAGAAATTCTTTCGGGCTTCTGCCGTTCACGTCCGGCAGGATCGAGCAGGATCCGATAACGGGATCCAATCCGAAACGTCCGAATCGCTCGAGCCACGTGACAATTAACAAACCGAAAGCGGCGATCCATGTCGTAAGGACCATCGGTATTAAGTACTTTGTTTTATACAATCTAAAAAACAGTGTTAAATATATTTAAAAAAATATGAGTTTGTTTTTTGTTTAAAGTAGGAAGGTCCTACTTACACGGAATAGAGATTAGGATGACCGATCATGACATAGCGATTGATCGTGATCGCGAGAACGCTGAAGAGGCTGACCGCAACGAGGCCGTATCTCAAAAGCGGAAACAATCGACAGAGAAGAGGCCCGTGCAGCCACGAACCGTGCCAGAACGTCGAGGTTGCGAGCGGCAGATTGAAGCAGCAAAACATCAAATCTGACACGGAGAGATTCATGATGAAAACCGCGGTGGCATTTTTCAGCTGTAAAATCGCAAACCACACACAATTGCAAAAATGTATTATTAAAATAACGAGAGTAATAATCACAAAATTATCGAGTTGGTTTTTTTATTCCCACGATTTTTAAAATGTATTTATATACTAAATATATTTTATTCGTCTTGTAAACAAAATTTAATTATATTCCACGATAAATTATAATTAATGATGAATATTCAATAGCCCATGAAAGAGTCGGTTCGTTTGACTAAACCGAATAAATTCGGTTTTTCTCTCTTTCTCTCTAAAATCTCACAAACGCAATGGAATTGATATAGACTTCCCGATTTAAATCTAGCACGTTCATTATATCGGTGCGGCGAACGTGAATTTTCGCGAAAACACAGGATTCTTACGCGCGCGCCCGGGGATTTCCGTTCAATCGATTTCTAAGTTAAATCCGGTGTCGATTTTTGTCAAAAGCAAGCTGCAAAATCGCATCCAGCGAATTTCGCGCATTTAACGTCGCATTCGTCACATTCGTCCGACACAAAACGCGCAATGAAAGATTTCGTCTTCTTTCATCCTCCCTCTATTACGTTCCGAGAAATAACGCCTCTTTCGTCCGATTCAATCTCGACCGACAAAGTTATCATTTTTATTCATTATTGTCGCGATGAGCGTCTCAAGTAAGTCTAAAGAGGTATAATGAGTCGAGGTAAACCACTCGGATTGCTTTTGAAATTTCTATGCGCGCCGGAAACTCGAGTAGAAGTCACGGTGCATCGTGCGTAACACACACGACGACGACTTGATTACGGCGCATTTAAAAGCCCTTCCGAGCAGAAAAGTTGTTGAAAATTGTCAGGCAAGTCAGACGAAACGACGTTTACGAACGTTTTACGAAAGAAACGTTTGCCCACTTCGCACAAAAGTAAGAAATAATATTTTTCTCTTTGTTAGAAGAAAACCTCCCTCGATCTTCTTCTTTTTAACAATTCGTTGCGCAAAAAGACATGCACAATGTCAGTTACCTTTTTCGTGCGAAACAACGCGAGCACCGTGATGAAATTTCCCGGGATACCGATCAGCATGAAGATTATGCAGCAGACGGCGGCGAAGTGCAGCAGCCACCGTGGATAGCCGACGAAGAGGATCACAGATCCTGGATCTTGCAACACCTCCTCGATCGCCACGTCGCCGCTGCCGTTGCGCCAGGTGTACGTTTCGTTGCTCGCCATCCACCAATATACTCCAACATCTGCGGAAAGCTCAACTCTCGCCCGGAGTAACGTGGACGGTCGCGTCAGGGCCGTAGAATCGCGAGTGGTTCACATTCTGCTTCTCACTTGCGAAGCAGAGATCTCGAATTTTTTAAAAGAATTATTTGAAAATATATAGCTTACGTGAAACACAAAAAAGATGCTTATTTATGCCGTTATTTGAGAATATTGTCAAATATTTTCTTAAATTGTACATATACTTTTTAAAACGTATTTGTAACTAAATGAAAAAAAAAAAACAATTTGCAATAAAAACATTTGCAGAGATTTAAACGTATTTATAAAAATATATAATTTTAGTTTTTCTCTTTTCGACGTGTTTACTTTATAAACACGAATTTGAGTATAATTCTATAATTTTATTGTGTGCTTTATTTATTTATTTCTGTATATCTTTTCGATTCAGCTTCGCTCTCCGTAAATTACGACCGTCCATCAGAAGGCGAGACACGCACGTGTTGTCGTCTCGTCTCGAAATCGCAAATTTCCACGCACACACGCTGTCTGGGTCCTGTGTACACGCATATTGATTCAGCGTTTCTTTTTCTTTTTTTTTCTCCGCATACAACGTCGAACAGGAGCAGAAATCTATTTTCGCCGCCCGAAACGATAAACTCTTTCGTCTGGGCGTAAACTTTCGGACGTTTCTAGTCCACGTCGTTTTCTCGCGATCTACAGCTGGGTGGATCATCAAGAGCTCGATGATAAAAAAAAAAAAATATTTTTTTTTCAATATTAAAAACAATATATACATGTAATATCTTCCATCTTTTGTAATTTTAAGTATTTGGATGATCTCTAGCTTAGAAGAAAATTGTGTACTTGGAAAATTTGAATCTAGTCCTCACGCGATTGTGTTTTGCGGTGCTGCGTTTACCCTTTTGTGACAACGTGAAACACTTTTGGGACTCATCGATTGGCGATCATCGACAATAAAATTTGTATTTCCTGCAACGATCGTTTTCTGTTGCTCCTGAGACTGAAATGACATTAGTCATGTTTTTAAATTCTTCTTTTTCATGTTAACAATCATCCTGATCTCGACATTGCGTTGAACTTACAAATGTTGATCTCACTTATTGCAGTTTCCTTTTTTTTTTTTTGTAAATTTTGTTGATCATTAAAGTGTAATGAGAAAACACGTATACGACGCGACGTTATTCAAGTCTGTGTTCTCGGAAGTTTGTAATAAAGACGCACAGAGAGGTACGGGCGAGGTAGCGAGGTGTGTTGATGCAAACACGATGCGAATCTGGCCAAATTTGCGAGTGAACTGGCGGAATTATTAAGAGTGCAAGTACTTTTCGCGGAGGCCGCGCTTGCGCCCCATTTGACTGTGTATAAAATCGCGCGAGATTTTCCCGAGATGAAGATCGATTCTACGAGACGTCTTTTCTACGAGCGGGACTTTTTGAAGAAAACAAATGCATTCAACTATCTTTTAAATTAAAAGAAATTGATGAAAATGAATTATTTTGTGTCGACTCTCTTTTATTAATATTCATTGAATAAAATCAGAAAGCTGCACGTGCTATCGACCATGTAATAACAAAAGTGACGAACATTACATAGCCAACCCTATGTGTTTGTTTTATCGTCGATGTGACACTTGCTAGATCCCGTCCCCTGGAAACTAAGCGAGCGTCCCTACATCCTTTTTAAAAATAATTGCATTTTGTTAGTGGTGGTCGTCGTACGTAGGGAGAGAGTCCGCAGCTGCGTACGAACGCGAGCGGAAGCGAGCGAGTCGGAAGTGAGTTTTCCCGTAGGAGTGCTCTTTATATTTGAGACAACGAGTACAAGAATCACAGGGGTACGACTTTTTATTTTCTCTGCTAAATTATTCTGACGTATATCTATAAACACATACAGAAAAACGTGTCCGGTGAATGTATTAAATTCGCGTACTATTGTGTTAAACGCGAGATGCCAATAATGACATTGTTAAATAATTATCTCCTTTACACAAATACCATTTATTGTTTTGTTTCGTTTTCAGGATAGAAAGAAGCGGGAGATTCGAGCGACCGAATCCAATTCGGGACAATGGAGCGCGATTGTAGATGCGGGTCGGCTCCGCACTATGACTCGTGAATCCAACGAGAGAGATGTTCGATTTAGTCATTCCAATTAATACAGCCGGTCGGCTTCCACTTCGTTGAAGTTAATTCACTCTTCAGCCTCTCTCTCTCTCCTCTTCAGCTGCTTACGTAATAAACACTGTGTGTACACCCGCGGTATTAAGAATGAGAGGATCTTATTGGCGATCGTGAGTAGGCTCTTGCTCGGTTTGCATTCGAATATAAATATCTTCCCGACGCAGATTCATCAATTAAAATAACATCGATCGAGAGGCTTGCAATTTCAAGATATAAATAATATAATTGATTTTTATATTATATATGTAATGTGTGTATATTTATTTTAATTTAAAAAATAAAAGAAATAAATGTCTTTAGACGATCTTTTCTTCTCTGCTAATTTTATTCATTCGGCAAGAAAATCTTCGAGAAAAAATAACCAACCGGTCACTCTCCATTTGCATTCCTAATAAAGGTGGATTTAGACTATCCGTTCGGACGATCATCGGTTTGCAGAATTTGCAATGTTTTCGCATATATCGATGAGAGATTTACGCATGATGATTGTGATTCATGCTATGAGGAGTTGGATGAAGATAAAAGAAGAGGAAAACGTCGTGTTGGTTAACGAGATATTAAAGCAACATCAAAGAAACATATTTTACTTTTATCTTCTCAATTATCGTTGAACATATTTGCTTTTAAGTAACTGACTGCGGCATGTGAAAATATCTAGACAACTGTCTGAAGATAAAATCCGAAGTGTAATCCGCTTTGGACCCGTAAATGATCGACATGCTTCGACCTGTGGGAAGAATGTCGATAAGACGTAACCTGAGACAGTTTTCTTATCTGAAAACGGACCCGTCACGTTTCGCACTAAATTATCAGAAATGCTCGCACATCAACGTTCGTCTCCGATAATAATAAAAAAAAAAAAAAAAAAATTATCTCTGCGCGAATGTAGAGAACGCGACGTGTCGCAACAGCAGCGGCGAGTTCCGTGCAATTTGGGAAAATGAGCAGAGCTCTGTGTGGTACGAGCGAGAGAAAAGGGTCAACTAGGTCCCCTTGGGTGCAGATGCGCTCTCGCACCGCTTACCAATGATGACGTTCGTCATCGAGAGCCCACACCGAGAGAGCCTAGTCGTTGCTCACTTTCCCTCCTCTCTTTTTTTCCACCACCTCCTTCTCTTTCTGCGGTCGCCTACTATCCGCGGGGCCCGTATCTACGCACAGCAGCGTGTGCATGTAACAATCTGACGGAATGCTGAGTAAGCAGTAGTCCATCCACGGTAACGCTGACGCACAGTGTTGTACCGCGCGCGACACCGGTATCGTGCGCGCTGGTGATGGTCCCCCCGGTGAGTCCGATGGTCCCCCGCGGTCGAGAATAAACTCGGAAAAGAGTCGTCACGAATAGAGTTTGCCTGGAAAAATACGTTTCTTAAAAAACCAGAAAGTATTTCTAAAATGAAATATTATTTTTCATAAACTGCTCGCGTTAACTTCTAGGAATCGCGCTGTCAGAATATCGAAGCGGTGATTGTGCGACGGAAATGTCGTATAAAAGTGTTTGAAATTGAAATACAAAGGGTGAAAAGGCTTTGAATAAAAGTAAAACCAAAAGACTTGTGATTTTCTAGTGAAGTTTTGGGAGTAATAGCGAATCTGAGCGAAACGAGACTTTGCTAATGACTGGTCTCTGAAGTGAGAAGAATCGACGAGAGCGGTAAGTGATGATAATTAGCTGTTTTTCATGTTCTCTTTAGTTGTCTTTTTTGTTTTTTAAATAATTTCAATACAAAGTGAGAAGCTATTCAGGTGTATATGGCAATTTCTCTGCAATAACAATCGAGAGTCGATCGACATATTTTTACTTAGATACTTAATGGAATAAAGTTTTACTCAGATAGTTAATGAAATAATTAACGCTAGTAATTAAGAGTCTTCAGAAGATATTCTGTCCGATTGTAATCGCGAGTTTTGTTCGTATCATGAATCACCCTCCAATCTCTCAAGGGCGGCAGTGGTCTGCGGATCCTGAGGAACCGAGTAGTATATGAGGAACAAAAACTCGCGGCGCGTCTCAACCGATGATCTTCACGCGAGCAATTTAGAAACGTGACTTGGAGAGAATTATGACGCGTGCAGTAGGTGTTCAATTTAGCTTTGGCTACGTACCGAAAGTTCACAAAGTGAATCTTCTCAAATCTCTCGTGATGATTGTAAAAAGTTCGTACGTAATTAAAGCGCGCGCTTAATTACGCGTCGAAAAATCAAAATCATCTCACAGAAAAATAATTTTTCAAGGTTTCTCAATTGTGTAATCTGTTAAAAATTGTTTCATAAAAATTGTTACGTAAAAATTCACACACTTGTAAAAAATTCCGCAACGTTTTTCTGTCTCTCTCTCGTGTTGCGCGATATCGCGCTCATCGGATAGCATATTTAGCGCTAAATACGCAATGTGTGAAACAGCATACAACACATGTTTCGTGCCGCACGTGCAGACGGTTGACAATCCGCACCACGTGGTGCTCCCGTGGGCGGGATACGAGAGTATGTGAGCTGCGCCTCGATCGCGTCTTTCAACGACCTGCATTTAATTCGTTTATTCTTCGCGCTCGATATTTTATCTCATGCGCTTGCTATTTCAATTATTTTCGCGTAAAAAAAAAACTAAAAAAATTTATTAAATCCTTCGGTTGCTGAGTCATCAATAAACACATAAGTTCGCGCAAACAAAGAGTTAAAGGCGCTCTCGATCGAGAGATGCAACGATACGCTATGCGACCGATCGTACAATTCGCGCACCGACCGATTCTCGACCTAGGCACTTTCACCGTGACTCAACTTGACTCATTCATTGCCGTTCGTCGCGTGATTAACACGGAAATCATTCGGTGACGTCAGTTCGTCACCGAGAACTTCCACAGAACGAGAAATGATATAAAAGCTCGCGGTTTTTCGCGTCTTCTTTCTTTCGTCAGCGAGCGACGCCGATTTTACACTTCGTTCTTATCGGACTGATAAAAAAAAGTCAAATATATGCTTTTGCGGAAGTTAAACACTATCAACTTGACGGATTCGAATAAACGCGACCAGCTGCCCGTTTCTTAAATCGTGGTTTCTTTAAATATAAATTGAAATAATGCGCGGAGCAAGTTCCTAAATTTGAAAATAATTTTGGTCATTAAGAAAAGTCGATATTATTCAATACGATTATAATGACGTCGGAGTTTTTAGTCACACATTTTTTGGTGATGAACCAAAACCTAACGACGTGCGCAGCCAACGCGTTGTTGTCGTGCGTTCCCATGTCTTCCGTGGCTTTCATCGCTTTTTTGTCGCGAGGGGACGTCTAGTACCGGGTGTCTCGTTAATTTCCCTTAATTAAGCTCAATCGGGGTTAATGCACCGCAGCTTGACTCCAGTTTACCAAATTCAGCGCACCCTGCGCAACCATACGTTCGCGCGCTACAGATCGCACGATCGCCGATCGATAAATATAAATTTCGCAGTTCTATTCCGTTCTTTTAGGCGCGATTTCTGATGCAAATAAATGTGTATTATTTCTATATTTGTAAATTGCAAAATTTCAAAGAGAAAGAGAGAGAAAAAAAATTGCGACTTTTATAAGTTTTTGTACGCGAAAAACATGAGAATTATTTCGAACACCCAAAACAATGGACCCGAATATTTCGATATGCAAAGATCGAAATGTCACGTGCAAGTTTCACCTTCCGCAAAACTCGTTTTGATAATTTAAATATTTAGTTGTTCGCCGAGTTTCTTTTTATCGGACTGCATCCAGCGCTATGCCAACGTTTTAGACAAATATCTTTATAAGATATATAAAAAATTCGAGATGAAATGTCTCGATTACTCGAAGAGTTTGAATCTTATCCATGTGCAGCGATAACACAGGATTCAGCGTCTCAAAATACATATAGAATGAGTGGTCTGGTCTGTGAGTCCGAACATTTTTTTTTTTGTGTGCCTGTGTAATTGGTGTGTGCTAAGCGACATTTACTTCTCTGTATAAATTAAAATACGTTAGTGAGATACTGTCTCTATGTATACATGAAATAGCTTGAACCGATGTGTGTAATGTCGTGTGTGTTTACGTCGGCAGTTGAGACGTACTGAAAGATATCGGAGAGAATTAGCAAGATATATGTAAGTCGCGCGTCCCGCATAAATCCGCCGGACGACCCATTTCCGTCGCGTTGCTGCCTTTTGTCGTGTGCGAAGCCTATAAATAATAATGAATTCTCATGTCTTCTTGTGTTCTTTCTTCGCCACGGCGAATTATTCTAATGCGTCTTGCGCGCGCGGAATTTGCATGATGTCAAACGTCCTACGCGTCCACCGCGTCGCAATCGCGCGTTCTTCATTTTTGAATCTCGGTAATTCGACGGTCTCTTTCTAATACAAATAAAATTCATGTCATTTGTTTTCTTCTTGAAATTTAATGAACGAGACAAATTAATCCTCGCGCGATAAGAGGAAATTGCGCTTTGGAACACATCCGCTTTGTCACGAGTCGTCGCGGGATTCCAGATTATAGTTTCCTCCTCGTGGAACTTTTACGTTTGTCCCTTTTGCGATAATGGCGCAATTACGTATATCACATACGCACTTACGACCGCAATTAATCACCGAACATTCGCATCGCTTCTCAGACTCCGGTAACTTTCCTTTTGTTGAACTTGCAATGCAGGAATATTCTCTTTCCAGACGAATAACTGTAGCTCGAGATATTAATTTCAATGTCGATTTTGACACGTGACAAGGTGTTCGTCGTGCGTCATTCGCTTTAGTCATCCGTTCGTAAAAAGAACGCAAGTCGAATATGTAATTCTACTCTTCCCCGCTCATTTGTGAATGTCGACAGGTCTTCGAGGTCGGTCGAGGCCAAATGGAATTGTTGGATCAGAGCCTCGACACCTTCGGCACGGCTGGAATGATGGACGGCACGAGCACGTGGTTGTCGCAAGTTGCCGGCAACGCTACGCAAACTATCGTCGACTCGGAGCTGTCGAGGTAACGTATCTCTCGCGACGTTTATATTTGATATTTGAAAAATGAGATGTTTCACGAGTGTTGGTTTTATTCGCAGATTTCCGAAACCTCTGAGGATTTTTGCAGCACTGGTGGCGATCGTTATTATGGTCGTTGGTGTAATCGGTAATCTTTTGACAATCGTTGCTTTGTGCAAATATCCGAAAGTTCGCAACGTTGCGGCAGCTTTTATCATAAGGTACAACACAATTAAACATTTTTTTAAATTAATCGGTAAATAAATTCGTCAGCTTTCGATATCGCACAGAATTTAAATAATATTAAAAAGTCAATTTGAGGAAATTAGATGTCAAGTATTTAATTTAATCTGTTAATTATTGCAGTAATTTTTAAATTCGTAAGTCTGAATGCGTTTCGAATCTTACAAGATTCTCTTCAACAGTAACATAATAACAAAAGATATTGAAACCAAAGAATCGTCAACAAATTGTTCAAAACAAGAGGTTCAGATTTAAATTTCAAGATAAACATATATCGAAGAATGTAACGAAGATAAACAAAACTTATTATAAAAGAAAAACGCATGACGTTTCCAAAGATGGAAAATTTCAAAGGAAATGCTGTCAAGAAAAAATTGAATTTAAATTGATGTCAAATTATAAAATTAATTTCTTGCTATTATAATTATTTTATCCAAGTTTGCAAAATAGTTTATGTACGCTTACGTACATTAAAAAGAGTTAACGTGACAGTGCGTATCACACGCTTTGCGCGCGTGATTATCTTATGCAAATATATTACATCACTTCTAATGTAAAAAAACCTTCTCTCAATGGCATAGCTTGTGCATAGCAGACTTTGTGTTCTGCCTGCTGGTGTTACCGTTCGATTCCATCAGATTTATCAATGCCAGTTGGGCGGACATACGGTTTTTCTGCGTTATCGTGCCCTTCTTGAGGTACGGAAACGTCGGGGTCAGCCTCTTGTCCGTCGCGGCTATCACTATCAACAGGTGTGTTTGTTTCTTTATTTAACTCTTTGCTTCAACTCGAGTATATAATCTAAAACAATTCTATTACACATTTCATCGAATCTCGATTTCATTTTGCTTTAAAAATATAATGTGCGAAAAAATTGACATAGAAAAATATGTAAAATGCAATTCGCTATTTGCAGATACATCATGATAGCGCATCACGCCATATACAACAAAGTTTATAAAAAATACTGGATCGCCGCGATGATACTCTTCTGTTGGTTCTTCTCTTACGGGATTCTGATACCTACGTTATTATCAGCGTGGGGTAAACTCTCTTGATTAATGTCTTATTATTTAACGTCTTATTAGTGATTTTTTAATTTCGACTGACGATAGACTACACATACGTACAGATATGTTTATATTTTGTTATTTGTGTTACTTATTATTTGCTCACAACTTTTCTTACAAGGTAAATTCGCCTACGACTCCAATCTGGGGACCTGCTCCATCGTCAGGGATCGACAGGGTCGCACGCCCAAGACGTTCCTCTTCATAATGGGGTTTCTGATACCCTGCGTGGTAATTGTTGGTTGTTACGCCAGGATATTTTGGGTGGTGCACAAGTAATTTTACAAAATTTGCAAATCTAACACGTTTTCCATCATTTTATCGGAACGTTTAAAATCTGATTAACGTTCACAGATCAGAATCGAGAATGCGGAAGCATGCCGGACCGACAATAAAGTCGCCCCACGCGCCCGGACGGGACATTCGCGAGCTCAAGCAGAAGCGCAGCGAGTGGAGGATCACGAAAATGGTGCTGGCGATCTTCCTCAGCTTCCTCGCGTGTTATCTACCGATCACTATTGTGAAGGTGACTGACACGGAGGTCAGATGTCCCGGTAAAGAGAAATTTATTACTTGGTCAAATAAGAATTTAAATTATTGAAACATTTTTGGCGCCGCAGCTGTTGATGCAATTTAATCGACAATAAACTGTGGTGACTCGAAAATTTTTCAATTAAATAAATGTTCTAATCGTTTCAGAGTGTCACGTTCTGGGATATCTGCTCTTGTACTTCGCGTCGTGCGTGAACCCGATCATCTACGTGATCATGAACAAACAGTACAGGCAGGCGTACGCCGGTGTCGTCGGCTGCTCGTGGTTAAGGACGAGCTTGACGCCGTTCGGGAGCAGTGCACCCGGTGGCGGTCTTCAGGCCCATAATCGGCAGGACCTTGCCCAAGGTAACTTCGTCAAGCAACGTGACGCGGTAACTCTCACCAAGCTCTGACCGAGCGCGCGAGCTAAGCGACCACTCGCTCACTTCGTAAGTCAAGGGCACCAGAAGTTTCCTGCTTTTCTTTCTGTTCGATTTCTGTTAGTTTTTGTTTTTTTTTTGTTTTTTTTTGACTGTCGCTATACTCGGTATACAGATCAGTGTATATATATGTGCTAACATGTCGATCGATATTGCGTGTCTTTTTAATCTCGTCAACGTTTCCTTGACTAACATGTTGTCCAAGCCTCATCCGTAGATGAACTCAGACGAGCGAACGACGTCGAGCCAATCGTTGCACTGTATATATCGCACCTTAACTAATGTTATTAACAAATGTGTACTGACGTTTTTGGTTCGTTGAATGTGAATTACTCCTTGATTTATCCCAAGATCATTGCTTTCTAATGGACAATTTATTTACTATGTCAGCCACTTTCCGTTGTTGCTTGCTCTTTATCAAACGTATACGATTTCCTCTTTTTACTCATCGCGTAAGTGATCATATATAATTTTATTACAGCTTTTTAATTTTCCTTTTTTCCACGTGTGGTTTTACATCTCATCGAATAACCGTCGCTGCTTGTGAATGTAGTCTGCTTCGCCGACGCTTCATGTATTTGATAAGAAAACAATTATTTGATTATCGCTTCTTGCGTATCTCTAACGCAAAAATGAAAATTCCAGTCGTCAATGAAAAAAAAAAACAATGTAATATTGATATTTTGTGTGTCGACCGCAGACTACTCGAAAGACTTCAGCAAAACGATGGTGTCGACTGTCTCGATTGCTATGAGTCCTGTGAGAAGTTCGCAATTCCAGGAAGAGCAGTGAGAGGTCGAATCGAGAGCTGACAGTTAAAAAATTGAGGAGATAATAGACATTTCCTTACGAGAAGAAGAAGATAAAGAAAAGAAGCAAAGAAGAAGAAGGAAAACTAGTCCTCAATAACCAATAGCATCTGTGAAACAGTTGCATAATTTTTTTATACCTTGTACCTATAATGCGTTTTAAAAACTAGTATTATATATACAAATATTACACATAAATTATTCTTTTATAAAATGTTATACTGGAACTTTATATACCAAAGGCATATAGCATGTAAGCTTTTGCTTTATAAAAATAAAAGACAAACATAATTTTTATGTGTAGCCCTAGAATTTTCATATTCGTACATAATAATGTTTAAAAACAACTTTTGTTATAAAATTAAATATAGCAACAAAGGAGAGGGAGAGAGTTTATTTTCAAGACAGATTTTATCTCTCTAAAAATAAATTAAAGATAAAAAATAAGTAGAGAGATAAAATCTCTCCTAGAAACAAATTCTCTAAAACATATAAATGTATCTTTTAATAATGTAGAAAAAAGACCTAAATATTTATTTATATCTAATTTAACGTTTATATGACATTTTATATGAATTTAAAATGTCATATATAATTATATAAGTTATTATATATAGTATAATTATTTATATATACAATTATATATATATAAATAAGTTAGAATGTTATATAATTATATAAAGTTGTTTATTAAATTGTAGATAGTTAATGTTATATTAAATTTTTCGAAATTGTATGAACTTTATGTGCTACACGGAGCTCGCGAGTCAATATCGTAATTTCTTTCTTAAATTATTTCATAAGATCTAATGTATTATTATTTGACGACAAATTGCTGATATGTACAGTAGAATAAATAAAATAGTTATATACTTGTTATCTTATATCCCCTATTTTTCCTCAATCATATGCCCCGTTATATCTGGATGCGTCACACACACACGCGCGCAAGCACACACACACTTGACTCTTTAACTCCGACCACTTGCAAAATAAAGTGTGCATAAATTCACGTGCAAATAAAAATTTCTTATTTCTCTGTATAACAATAAGTAACTTATAAGTACCTTAGATCATTTTATTATTGTATTGTATATATATTCAACAGATCATTGTCGGGTAAGCCATCTTTTGGGATTTTCAATCGTCATCAGTTCAGTCTCTTCCGTCGTGAAGCCTCTGATTATCATGACAGGCACCACGTTATTCATGATGTGGGAGTATCCATGACCACCAAAATGTATCTTCAACAATCAATTAAATAATTTCTAATTAGTATCAAGTAAATTTTAATAATGCAAATGCCGTTCGACAAGATCGATCGGATAACTTTTGTGAAATGTGCGCACCAGTCTGTGTTTGGTGTGAATATCGTGACTCAAGAGAACCCGATGCAGTTGATTTTCCTTTTTCAATAGAGCGACAAGGTCGATACGCTGCGCGTCTGACGGCATGGCGACCAAAGGATTCAGCTGGTAGTAGGAGCACTCGACGCCAAACAGATCAAACTGAATGTAACATTTGGTGGCGTCGGCAAACTCCAGAAGCTGTTCCTCGTTTAAAGTACCTTGTACATGCATGTAAAATTCGTTTAATTCGCGAGTTCAATTCGAAATGAATGCAAAAAAACAGATTTTTTTCACATAAGATCTTACGATCGATATGGGACATGATCGCTTTTTCGGAATTTCCGCCGGCTTCTTGATACAACCGCAGTATCTCCGCAGGTGCGGACGCGTCTCTTCCGGGATGGAAGCTCACGGAACAACGCAATTGTTCTTGCAACTCGCCGGTCGCGCGAATGGCGCGTTTCTCGAAATCTAACAGTTTTTTCACATATGACATAATGCAAAAAGTGTGTGTTTAATCATAAAATTTTAGTATCTGATCAAATAACGTAAATTGTTTGTGTGGCTGCACCTTCAATCGGCCAAGAACTGCCCACTTCTCCGACACATCCCGCCTTTACGTCGGGACACTCCACGCAACCTTCTTCCAACTCTTTGCGCATTAGATTGTACATGTCTTCTTTGGTCATATTAAGCGTTGATGCGTGTTGCGTGCAGGTGACGTAAAATCCTGTAAAGTCGCAAAGGATATATAATAAGTTCTTTTTACATTTTACACAGCTTTTATGGCATCTCTCTCTATTATAGTTTTATAAATATTGCAATTGTTGCTGTAAAATTACGAAAGTCGAAAGACGCAGAAAGTTGAACAAATTAAATAATAATCTGATTCATCAAAGATATTTTAAACAACGAAATAAGCATGGTTGTCTTTGATTCTATTGCGATTTAATATTCGCACAATTAGAAATGCCGATACATTACGCAACTACATACCAGTTCCAGCGATTACATTAACACCCGTAGACTGACTTATTTGCTTCATCAAAGGAATGTTGCGGTTCAAACCGTAGCTGCTATTCTCCACGATGGTTCCACCGCCGGCTTCTTTGTACAATTCCACGTCTATTTTGACAGCCTCTGCCGCGTCTTTGTCGTAAAACTCCAGATTATACAAGCTGCTATATCTGATAAAAAATGTGCGCTCAGATGGTTACGTAGTTATCAAATTATTCAGTCTTTTAATTAGTAGATAATAAAATATACATGCAAGAATCGATCAATCACTCGTGCTAAATTTCAACGAGATAATTCTTTTGTTTGCGCTTTGTATAAAAAAAAATATTTAGCAGAAACAATAATATACGCTCAAACAGCCTATTATTGTTATGACGTTAAGAAAATTTAGTTAAGCATTTCGCAAAACTTTGAGAAATAATATAATTCGACTTACGGATACTGACGAAGATATCCAACGTTATGGAGAGACAGATTATCACCGTCGGGCATGTGTTTGATGTGTCTCGGTGGCGCTACGTAAAACTTGCGAAAATCGAGAGCTAAGTGCTCGTGCGTTAGCGTTCTGCCGAGCTCGGACAATGGTTTACTGCCAAGTACTGTATAGCAAATTAAAATGATTCTTAAGTGAATAAACGTAAAATTGTACAACGATCACATATTTGCTCAAATCTTTTTGAGGACAGAGACAAAACTTCTCTTAAATAAATTCATAAATTATTTTTTAATTGCCGCGCGAAGAAAGAAAAGAAAAAATTATTACTTACCAGTTTCCACACTGTCCGAATAATTCCTGGCCATTTTCACACACGTTACTACTCTTACAATCCAGAAATAAAATTCACTTTTCAAAATGTTACTCTGTTATTTCTTTTTTTCTGCATAAACTTGATATTACTTCTGTTGCACTGAAACTAGAATATAAAGCACATACGATGGTCTTATAAGCCGTTTATCATAATAACTGTTGTATGATATGGTCACTGAGTGGGAGATCCATGCGCTAACATTGACACTCTCGAACTGTCTATGCGCATGCGATACCTGCGTTATCGATTACATAATCGACCTGTTATCAATCTCGACAATTTGTTCTACTCCAGCTTGAAATTTTCGAAATTTATACAAAACATCAACATTTGTTGTTATATCTTGTTGCAATATAGAAAAAAATAAACATACTATTTATGAATATACTATATCGAATATTTTCTACTTCACTTGTCACATATATTTTTCATTTTTTATCCGTAAAAGATCTAACGATATCTATTATTGCATCAAAACATTTTTATGTACTACGTTACTGACGTGAAATATATTTAAACATTGATATTTGCATTGCGCATAGAAATGTTCGTCAAATCCAACGGATCTATTCCTTTTATCGCCGATTCTACATTTCTAAACAATATTTAGCTAATCTTCCGCGAGAAACATCTGTTTATCACTTACAGCATCTAGTGCATTTCTTTCTCGCCGATTAAATGCCTGTTAATATATTACTGACATAACAACAGACTTATCAGAGAAAATTCGTAATTTACACAATTGTGTGACGTTAATAAAGATACAAGTCACATCCTACGTGTTATCGCAAGACGTATTTTTGATTTTTTCGAAGCAGTTCAGAACATTGTTATTTTTTATTGACAATGAGTTTTACCACATCGAAAAAATATTAAGAAGAATAATGTTAATTGTTAATCTTTTAACTATTTTATATACAATTTGTTAAGTAACGAACTTGCTTGAAATTAGAAAAAAGCAGATATATTTCTGGAATTTTTCTGCAAATAAAATTCGCTTTATAAATACATAAAGAGTATTTTATTATTAATAACATTAATATTTGAACACATGCTTATATAAAACGATATCATACTCATGATTTATTTATTTATAATTAACAATTATTATTTTAAGCAATTTATTATTATAAATTTTAGTTTAGTTTGCTTCTTTTATGTATGTGTGTGTATGTGTTCGTTCGGAAAAATAATAGATGCGTACGTTATTCCAGAAATAAAACCTGAATCGTGCATCATGATGCCTACAAAATTAGACAAGGTCTATTCGAGGCTGATTAGGAAAAGAGATAACTAAATTTAAACTCATTAAATTCAGAAGCAACTTTACATTAGTACAAGAGCATAAATTCAGATCAACACTTAAATTTTTAGAACAACATTTAAATTTTCACAACGATTCCCAAAAAAGCGTTACGTTCTCTTTTCGATTCATTAGTTCGCTACTTACGTTAACAAATCTGTAAATCTTGATTAATGATTTCCTTGCAAGAGCTTTAGATTTTTTAATCATTGAGCTTGCGTGTCTGTATGAGTTGTGTGTACGTGTGTGATTTTAATATAAATATATATACATATATATTATTCTCTTTTATATATATTACTCATATATTATAAATCGTCTTGGTTTTCATATCATGCAGGTCGACAAAACAGCAAATCGTACGTTTTCGTAAAAAGTGCAAGGCCTTTATTTTGCACATACGTGTGTAACGAGTAATAGGATTGCCGACTTCAATTTCCTCGGTTTTTTTCTTTTTTATATCAAGCAGACTGGATAAAGACGAGCAAACATCACATGTATAATATGCATAGTTGTTTTCTAAAATCTTTGGAAGATAGCTGTGACTTGTCATCACCGCTCGACAATAAATATGTCAGATAATAAAGTGGGATGAATCGCGCACGCATGCCGCTTACATTTAAATATATCTAGTACAAAAAGAAGTCTAGTAAAAAAAAAAAAAAAAAAAAAAAAAAAAAAAAAAAAAAAAAAAACGAAAATTGTCACGCGAAGAAAAATACATTTAGATGTACTGAGTGTGAAAATAAAGAGAGATGAAGAAACAGAGGAAATAAAAAGCGTGCGTCTGACACTGCGTGCGACGCAATTCTCAGTCGGCATTTTTTGTCCATCTTTTTTTCGTGTCTTTCGTTTAATTACGTGTACAATATAAAATATCACGCGCGATACATGCATAGTATAAGACATACGCTCTTTCTCTAAACCAGGGGTAGCCACCTTTTCCTCTAGCTTGCCGGTGTAAAGATTGAAAATATTTTAATGATCCACTTCGCCGCGTTATTTACAACTGTGTACGTTTTAACATTTCTTTTCTTCCAAACCGAGACAAATACCGAGACAAAAGATGTGACTTCTTTGACTGAGAGCTCGACGTTCATTTTGTTCAAACCAAAATCTTTGTCACGCGACAAAAATATTGAGTACGTCGACGGTTTACGTAAGCGTAAAAAAATAGATTTCAGCAAAGTACGGTTTTGGATATTGTACAAACGGCATCATTTTTAATATTTTCAATTTTTTTCTAACGTGCCTCTCTTCAGGCATGTTACACGCGTTATACGGGCTAATACCCACCCCTGCTCTAGACGTAATGTATGTGCATAACACGCAGGAATCTCTCTGCTTTGGAAAATAAGACGAAGCTCGAGAGAGACTGACGATACAATTTGCATTGTACACTTAATGTAAATACGAAAAAACGGATATGCCGGAAATGTCAAAAAATCTTGTTCAATACTGGTAGATATTGAACATTGGTTAGGAATAACACGACGAGCGTTTCATATGTACGTGTATGTGTTTGTGTATGTGTGTGTATGTATTTTTACAAACATCTGCGAGACAGGTTTATATTAATTTTCAAATTGAGACGAGATCGAAGCCGAATGTAAGTCGCAATGATCAATCAATTCACCACAATCGCGACTGTGGTGTTCCACAAGCTCTTCCACATGTACCGACCAAAGAATCTTATTTCACGATGAAGATTGCACGATCGTCCAATGGCCACTTCGACGCCGAGCGGCCAATTACTTTATCTCATAATCATTTAAATCAACAATGATAATCATACGATAATAATAATAATAATAATAATATTAATAATAGTAATAATGGCGCTAATAGTAATAACACATATAGCTTGTAAATACACAGTAGTAATAATTTACATTTACACAAGACTCTCTTCTTACTCGAGCGATTATAATTAATTACACTACCTACATACAACGTGGTTTTTTACGATTACGTTATTCTTTCCTCCTTCCGCGATGTGATACAGTCTCTATATTAAACGGCAAAATCTCTAATGCCTCGTCCGTGGAGCTCTCTAAACTCCCTTTCCTCTCTTTCCATGCTAAAGAAAAACAATTGAACTCGATCAACATCGCGATTTCTCCGTCAGCGAAGTCATGTTAAGAGGACTTAATGTACATTACAGTACGAGACACAATTCAGAATCGCGCAAAGAAATGCAAAAAAGACAGATAAACAATTACAAAAAATATACAGTAGTAGTGAATCGCGAAATGTACAAGTCGAGAGAAAATAGGACACGCGAATCTTTTGTCATTATAAGGAAACACACCGTGTATATTCATATATTATATATATATATATATGTATAAAATCTTATCTCTCTCTGTGGGACAAGAAAAAAGTTTGATATATGTGTAAGGAAATAATATATAAATATGATTTCTTTTCACTGAGAGAGAAAGAGAGAGAGAGGGAGAGAAAGAAAGAGAATCACATCGTATATCGTTTATCGAACAATTCATAGAACTACTCAACTGAAGTCAACGATCGCGTACTGGTGATAATTTTTATCGATTCTGCAAGCATTACATCGGCGAACGAAAAGCAATCGAGAATGACCGAAAATTCATGACACATTTATGATATCGCTTCGTTTCTCTTCACGGCACACAATCTTGCATATAGTTTTCATAAACTATCGTCGCTATCGTCACCCTGAGGCTCGACCGAGACGTTTCCAGTGAGTGGCGCGGCGTTTCCTTCTCTACTCGTGTCGACGTCCTGTTCCATTGAATTGTTTTGCGCTTGCTGCTCATCTACGAACACGCGACAACTTCAAATGAACATATCGATCGAATTTGAATCACTACATTAACAACCATATTACTTATTAATAATTACGAGTATTAACAATTATAACAATCTCAGTATGTAAATATCTATCAAAAATTCGCTGATGCTATGTTCTTGCACGAACAATTGTCCCAAACTTCAAAGTTCTGATTGCAAATACCTGATTGCGTCGGCGGAGAGTCGTCTTCTCCTTGACCAGGACTTAATATAGCCTCCTTAATTTGACTATTAACACCTTTTGGATCTAGATCCGTCGCCCAACTAAAGTACATTAACGCAAGATGGGTGTTGCCTAATTTTTTATGCACCTGTGTCGAAAAAGAAAACGAGACGTAGAAATTTGAACGTCGTCATTTCGAATGTCCGGATTGGACATTCTAAGCCGGAAGAACAGTTTCTCTTACCTTTCCTATTGAATAATAGACTAGAGATTCTTTGGGTACAATATTTTTTAGCTCCTCAAACTCTCGAAGAGCTTCCGCGTGTCGACCAATAGAGAAGTTGATGCTCGCGCGATGGAACTTGCACAGAGTGTTATCCGGATCGTTAGCCAATGCGTTGTTCAGTGTGTTCAATGCCTGCTCGGTCTTTTTCAAGGCGTGCTGCACGACACCTATGTGGCACATTATCGCGGAATTCTGTGGGTTTATTTGCAAGGCTCGTTTAAAATGCAATTCGGCTAAGCAATACTGCTCCTGTTTCGAAAATATCGTTCCCAGACCAAACCTTCAAGACACGTGAAAAAAAAAGAAAGTTTGTGTAAATTCGGAAAAGTAGTTCGAAGAGTGTAACAGATATCGCAACAACAGATATCGGCTGAAACCGGTTTTCTTCATCTTTGATATTTACCATGCATTGTAATGTCTGGGATCGAGTCTGATAGCATTACGGAAAGCGGTGATTGCTTTATCCAATTCCTCGGTAAGAACGTATTCGTGTCCTAGCAACGTATAGGCGTACGGAAAATTGGGATCCACCTGACATTTTCAGAGAATCGCACATTATTCTCAAATAAATGAATTAACAGCCGTACCATTTCGATATTTCGCAGAAATGCGAAAATAAAAATTTGTTTTTTTATTTACGATAAGCGCACAGTACCTGAATAGCTCTATGGAAAAATTTGATGGCCGTCTCATGTTCCGTTTGCGCTGAGAAAAGATTACCCGTGGCACACCACGCAGCTGCAGAATTGCGATCTTGGGAGACTAGATCTTGAGCAAGTGTGGACAACTGTACTTCCGCATGAAGATGCCACAGAACAGTGCTGTAAATCTCCATCATTTCTGTTCTTTGCGGCTCCAATTGTCGCACTTCAGCGAAAAACCTGTGCGTGAAAAACAGAAAGAGTTAAGAACGCGTTAATCAACATTTTGTAGAGTAAAAAAATTCTCAGTATTATAAGAAAATTTTAGTAGCTTTTTTTATGATTTACCTAGCAGCTTTTTTATAATTCATCATTTCGAAATACGCCCGAGCTAGCATTGAAAGTACCCAACCGGTGTGATAATGCTGCGGTGGCACGATATTTAATATTTCAATGGCCTCTAAACATTTGAATTGACTCAAGTGCTGATACGCCATACCCAACTCTCGCAATAAAGACATCAATCCCTCTGTAAAAAATATGTAAATGGATAAAATTGTTCCAAAATCCCTTGAAAAAAAAAAAAGTTAATAAATACTGCACAAGTAACTTACCTGCTGACTGTTTCTGTAACGTTATTCCAGATTGTATATTATTTTGAGCATTAAGCGCGTTCGCATTGGCCACAGCTTTTTCTGACGTGACTGTTTCATTTTTTTCTTTTTCATTCTTATTTCTCTCGTTTAATTCGTTAAAGTTGGTTTTGTTTAAATTCGTTTTGGATTGGAGTCTCGCTTTTGTCTTACGAGACGGAGACTTAGGGGTTGCAAATTTATTCCTATTGGGTGACTTGTTATTCTCCTACAATTTATGCAAGTTATATTAAATTATTGACTAAAAATATAATATAAATATATATATAACAAAACGTTAAACCTAGAAGAGAATCAGAGCAAAAACTGTTACGTACTTTTACTGAATTGTGACTAAAGAGTCGCGACGAGCGTCTAACATTGGTGCTCCCAAATGTCGGCGACGGCGGCGATGTTGGATTAGCAGTTGTCACTGTCATAATATAAGCAGTGTTGCTCGCATTACCCGACTGTGAAAATACTGACTTGCCTTGCTGCAACGGTGTCTCTTTCCTCGACGACATAAATTGCTGAAAAATTATACGCGCGCAAACATTGAGTTGTTTTTCTGATCTGTTATTTTTCGACGAATGACTGTATTACTTCCTTACCCCTACATGAGCTCTCAAACTGCTGACGCGTTTTGCTAAACTCTTTTGATCGTTGGTTTCCGTGAGAGTTGTGTGCGTCGGTGGCACTGTTTGCTCAGGTGTATTGCTTTCAAGTGGTAAAATACCAAAACTAGGTGTAAGCGGACTCATAGAATTGCTCAACATGCTCCGATATCGCGATAGCTTGGCTCTCGGTGAAATTGAATAGTTATTATGAACAGACGTGTTTTGCGGAGTCTCTTCGACGGAGGAATAGCGTATTTGAGGCATCTGACCTCCATTTATTAGTGTCGGTGTTACCTGCACGGGTGTGTTGCTACAAAGACCAAACAAAATGTATTAGAAAGAATTATATACAAGTATATATATCTAATATGTGCGCCTCTTGTACACAAAAATACGTACACGTTAGTGCCATTAGACACAGGTGTGTTGTTTCCAGATATGATGAGATCCGGCTCAGAGACATAATTGAACGTAGTCGCAGTACCATGGCACATAGCAAAAGAATCTAATTTGTCTAACTGAAAAACTTTGGTGGGATCTACTTTCTCGCCAACATTACAGAGTTCCTCGAACGAATGCCAGAGAAAAGGATTCAATTTTAAAGCTAACTTGTGTGCTTCATTGCCTTTGGCAGTGCGCATCATCTTGTAATATATCTTTGCAATTATCTGTAGGGAAAAACACGCTTGTTCCCCAAACTGAGCTATTATTTCTTCCAAATTTTTCAACTGCTTGTAATATCCACCAATTATTGCAGCTTCTGCTTCAGCATATCTACATTTTTAAATAAAAGATATATTTTTTTTATGTATACACTTGCAGCAATACAAATATCACATGTGCACACTTACTTCTCTAGATCATAACAACATTTTGCCAGTAGAAATCTGCACTGTGCTGAGTTGGGTGCCTTCTGGGATAATAAGGCATAAGCTTGCCTAATCCGACCAGAACGATAATAACATGTTGCCAAAAGAAACAAACTTTCTTCTGTGTCCACTGTAATAACATCAATATAAGCAAAAGAGAAGAATATAAACTGACAGATATATATATATATATATATATATATATAGAACATAAAAGAACATAGAAAACAGTTCTAAATCAAATAAAGTACACCATTTTTTTACCTTCTGCACATAATCTTTCTGCCAAGAATATAGCATCTGGATAAGCATAATGATTCAAACAATGCCATATGGCTGCCTAAAATGTAAAAATTACATTTTAGCAATTATATTTAGTAATTACATGATTGTACAACTTTTTTATGAATACTAAAATGCTGTAAAACACAAGGGCTGATATAGTTCATACTATTTCCATTTTTGAATTAATAAAGATCAATGTGTATTAAATTTTCTTGCTGCGTACAGTTGATATACATAGTATTTATACTTGTGTTAACAAAGTATGTACATAGATAACTTCTAACAACTAATAGAAATAAACTCTGATATTTAGCGCATTTTACTCTGTCATACAATTAAACTATTCTCATTATCAAACAGTAGCCTATCAAAATTCATTAAATATGATGAAATCTCATGCTTATTTATAGTCAGGTCGTCTCCTTCCTGCTGGTTTCTTTGCAAAGCAAATATTCACAAAAATGCGTTTATTTGAATACAAATAAGAACCAAAGAAAAATCGGAGCATAAAAACGTTTCGTTCCGATGAAAGAGCAAGCGATTTCATAAGTGGCCATTTAACGTAATCAAAACTGCGTGCAAATTGGTTAACAAGACGTCAATAGTGTGGTAAATGTGGATGCGGTCCGATATGCAAAAAAATTCGCATGTCACATTCAATAATGGAGAACTTGGATCGAATACTTTTATTTACCTGCACTGGTTCCTGCACAATCATCGTTTACACTGGAAAAACAGTCATATAAGAACAGCGGCTCTTCGAACACGCTTCGGTGAAATTTAACGACCGAATATACAGTAATACGCCAAACTCGGATCACTATGAATATAAAAATTTCTTAGGACTCCATCTTTGTGCGATTTCTTTTGAAGTGAATGACTGCCTTCAGACAGCATAGCTGGCAACCTTACGCAAGAGTCGGAACTACAAAGTCACTAGAGATTAAAGGGTAATCGCGCACGTGATTCGAGATAGCTGCAAATGTACAGAACACAAGATTGTCTCGACTAATGAGCATCTATTTCTGCTCTGTAAATTAAAATGGCAACTTTATGTTGAAATGCTCATTGGTCGAAACGGTCTTAAGCTAAGTGTGCTATTTTGTGTACTTTGGTTTTAAAGGTGATACATATTTCACAGATCCGACCGTTGGATAATCAATTGCGCGCATGCTTGCATCAGGCAATTCAAAACTGTTTGAGCAAAGGATACGAGATCAACGGTTTCGTGTTGCGGTTTTTTTTGTGATTTGTGATCCTTTTAAATTGGTGTTTATTGTCGACATGGCTAAAATCAGTACGCCAATATGCAAAGGAAAACTTAAGAGAATTAGTGAATTAAGAGAGAGAGAGAGTACACCTGTAAAAATACCAGCATCACCTCTCATGAAACAAATAGGCTTCGGTACTGGTATGTGTTGTACACGCTGTGCTTTCTTCTTTTTACAATAAATAGTAAATAATAAACACATATTTATTTATGATTGTCCATTATGAGTGTCAATATATTAGTTAAATATTTGTAATTATTACTATTTGTCACTATCATTTAGTTTGTATCCTATTTTTGATTGTTGCCAATTTATTGTAACATGTTATAATAGCTAAGTATTCTCTGGCTCAGAGATGAATTTTTCTTGTGTTTTTGTTAGGAGTTGGTGTATATCTTTTGGAAAGATCATCAAGGGAACAATCGCCATGGGCAATAAAAAAATGGATGCGGAAAAGGAGTAACAAGAAAAACTTCAAACGTCTTCAATTTGAAGCACAAATTCTACAAAAATTAAATCATCCAAATATTGTAGGCTTCAGAGGATTTATTAAAGGAATGGATGGAAAACCTTGTTTAGCTATGGAAGCAATATCCATATCTCTTGGTACTTGGAAAACTGAATAGTTAAATAGTTTGTTATATTTTTAATATATAATTTTTTTTAATTACTATACTGCATTTAGGTGACATGATTGAGAAAAGGAAAGAGATGACTGATGAGCCATTTCCAGCTGAGGATATTGTAAAAGTTGGTTTTGAAATGGCAAAAGGACTAAAATATTTACATCACACTGCATATATTTTACATGGAGATATTAAAAGTCATAATGTCTTAGTGTCTCCTAAGTTTAATATAGTTAAATTGTGTGACTTTGGACATTCTCTATCATTGACACCATCTTTGAAAGAAGATTCAATAGATGTTACTGCTTATGGTGGAACTCAAAATTGGTTACCTCCTGAAGTTGTATTTAGTACGTATATATGTATATAGAAATGAGTACAGTAACAACAAAAGGAGAAATTAAATGATGAGAGTTGATGGTCTCAGGAAGAAAAATTCTGCTGCTGCTGTTGCTGCTGTGTGCGTGTGCGCGCGCGCGTGTGTGTGTATGTGTGTGTGTATTATATCTATATATATACACACACACACATATATAATATACAGTTTTTGATTTATGATTTGATGAAGTACAGTTTTATTGTAAGAATATTATCTTTAAGTTTATCTTTTAAGATTTTTTTTAATGATATTGATGACATTCTAAAATAATTTTAGTTTTGTTATTTTTTTGCAGATAATGAACCAGTAACAAGTGCTGCTGACATTTGGCCATATGGTATTGTTTTATGGGAAATGATATCACTGACTGTACCTTACTTAGAAGATTTATCAGACACAACTGAAGATTCTAGTGATGATATAGATAATAGTAGAGTTGAAAAAGTAACTGAAAGTAAATATGGTAGGTTATTGCAATTTAAAGTACATATGATTTAAAATGAAGAAAACGTATTAAACTACAAAAACTAATTTCAGGTACACGTCCAGCCTTACCTAATATTGATCTCAATTTGAGAAAATACAAAATTGTACTCCAGACATTCTACATGTGTACTGAAACTGATTATAAATTACGACCTACCGCCGAAGCCTTGGTAAAACATTTTGAAGCTTATTTAAACAGTAAGAAGGTAGCACAATTTGAGTACGTTCAGTTTTCTCCTAAAGATGTGAGTTTTTCATTAATCCACAATATATCACTTTTTGAGAGATTATTGTAATAAATTCATTGAGTAGTAAAAAACGAAGTATAAGAATGTCTAAGCTTTTATAGCGTATACATAAGATAATATTATGTATACACTATTCTATTATATTTTATTTTTGTGTATACACTATATCATATTAAAAGTATTTTACTCTAAAAACAAACCAAGAAAAAATTGATAAAATATATTTTTTATTTGTAGTTTTACATATTTTTCTATTTTTATTTTTATTTAATTTATAGCATATAAAATGACGGGAAAACAAAGCAGTGTGCTCTTGAGAAGTCTCTTTTTTCCAGTTTTTAAAGTAAGCATAAAAGAAATATCATTATTATTACTATTATACTTAGGATAATGACAATCTGGATTTTTCGCTGCAAAAAGTAATTTATAGTTAAAATATTGCACAGCAATATCGTGTAAAAATATCACCTAAATGTCACACATTTTACCTTTTTATTTTTGTGGTGTCTTGTTTCTGCTTCTTCAAGTTGAACACATCCGCCACCAATATTATTTGTAGTTTTATCAGCAAAATATTCTATGTTATTAATTTGTTCGCCCTATAAAATAAATTCTACAATTAATATTGTGTATATTGCATGTTCACAACTTAGATATAAAAAGTCACAAGTTTATTATTAATAATTTATACGCTATATATCGCATACTTGTTTTTCGGTCAAAAATGCTACGTCAGCAAATAGTGCCCTAATCTCAATTAGAGATTTTTCCAATTTTAAAACTTCAGCATGTCTGCTTTTTATGTCCGATAGTTGTTGCCTTATTATCTTGCTGTCTTCTAGGATCTACGCAATTATATACGTATATATAAATATGTATACATATATTTATGTACATAAATAAATAAAGATTTTGTAAGAAATATTCTTATAATATGAAATAAACATAGTTGAATATTTACATTGTCAACAAATAAACTAGTTTCTTGAGCATCAAGCATGTGGTCTAATTCCTCACTTGTAACTTGTCGTCTTACTAAAGAAACAAATTGTTTAATTCATGTTAAAGAAATTACGCATATATATATATATATATATATATATATATATATATAATAACGGTAATAATTATGCTTATAATAGTTATAATTCTCTCTGTATATATGTATTTGCTCTGGAGCATAAACTTTTACACTTTCTAATTTTTTTTTAGATTGATCAGAATCTTTTCTAGTTGTATATGATAGCTCATGTAAATGTTTTTAGAGAAATACCTACGTAACAATCGTTGCTGTTGCAAAAGCAAGCGACATTTGTCATGATATCTAATTATTGTTCTATTATAATCGTTCATAATCTCAGTGAACAATTGCATCATAGTTGTGTACTGCAAAATCTTAATTCTGAAATATACAGATCCATCCTGAGCACTGGCCACAGTTAAATCATCAATAACTGTAATATCCTTTCCCATGTCTAGAAGAAAAGTTTTGAAAAGAGAGAAATGATCATGTTACAGAATTATATTAAATTATTACTTAAGATATATATTTTCTAACTTTTTGAAATAATATTGTTATTATATATTGTTTTATAATTTTGAGAATTTTGTATAGTAACTTATTGTGTACATATGTCTATATAAGTGCACACACATACATACATAAAATATTTTATTTTTCCTTCAAGTATATATTGCATATGATATATTTAAGAAGAGAGTTAATTGAGAGCAATATTTCTTAATCGGTTTGAGAGAAAGATACATGTTATTTGCAACAGATGATTGGTACAAGTGTGTATAAAGTATAAGTACGAAACTGTATGCATATATGTATGCATATGCAAAATATGTATATGTTGCACATTGTACACATACATTGTATGTGAGTGGTCATTAAACGGTTTCTGAACTCTCGATTGGTTGTTCAGTTTCGCGTTTCTGCGTGAACGTTGTTGGTCGTCTCGCTCGCTCCGATACGGCGAACGAAATGTTTCGTTATCTATCCCCCGCGAAAATATTCATCGGCCACAAGTACCGAAGAAACAGGACCGTAAATTTATTACCAATACAGGGACAAGAAAAAAATGATAACCTAAAACCCCCTCCGAATCTCGACCGAGTGCATCGTGACGATAAGGTTATGTTCGTGATTGTGTTTACATTCGCGGCGAACGCCGCGGAAGATGATGATAGTGACTGTGTTTTGTGCGCGATTTGAAGCATCTTCGCGGAGCGATGGATTCACTGCGTATATTTCACAGTTTCAGACTGAACGATCTCAGCGAGGATTGGGTAAAGTCGGTCTGGGACGGCGAGTTCATCACCTACGTCGAACCGTCTGACGATTATCTATTGTATCTGGAGAGCGACGATGTGAGATTGTTGCTGCAAGAATCCCGTCTCGTACTGAGAGAATGGATCGCCGCGAACGAATGCGATCACAAATCCTCCGAATTCTCGTGGCAAGCTCTGATGCTTTTGAACATCAACATGCGCGGTCTGCTTGCCATACTGGATTACATAATGAAGACCGGCCAAAGTGCCAATACCGACCAGGCCTCCAGACAGGCTTGCCTAGAGGCCACAAGCTTGTATCTTATGTTTCTCACGATACCCGGTAGCAATGTGTTCAGAGTTTATCATCCCAATTTATATCAAAGAGCCGTCAAGACTCTTAAGATGTCAGAGAATTTGTTTCCCGCCACAGAGAAGAATATCACAGATACGACAGACTCCGGTATGGATGACGAATTATCGGATTACTGTCACTTGTTACATTCCGAGAGAGTGAAGCTTACAGAAAGTTTAAATAGAATTATTTCCGACCTTATTGTAATGTTGAAGTTCTTCCGGTTTAAGGAGCACGCGGAGTCCTTGGACATCACGGTGCGCACATTGTTGGACATCACAAAATTAGAAGTGCACGGTAAGATTCGTAGTAAGAATTATGGGATAACGTTGCTGTCTCAGAAAGCGTCCGCAGCTTTGCGGGAGCTGTGTAGTAACGATCACGGCACCGTCACCTTAACAATAATGTTAATAGTGCAGTACATGTTACCGGATTTGTTGTTTCATCACACAAACGCGCAACCAAAGTCTGTAACCATTGTTCACGAAGCGGCTATATATTTTCTGAAGAATTTATTGAACGTTCACGAAAACGAAACTGTACAGGTAATTGTGATTCTGTTGCATCACCTGATGGTGAAATGTCCAGAAAGATTAGAAGGGCGTCAGAAACAGGCAACTCTGATAATAAAATTACTAAGTATATGCAACGAGGACGTTGTTGTAAAGATACTCAAAGACATAGTATTATTCTCTTACAACACTAAGGTATCTTATAGACTGTTTGCTCAAGAAATTATAGGAAAACTCCTGACGGAAGCTTTCCTGTCGAACGGTGATTTAAACGAACATATCAAAATGAAGATGAGAAAAATCTTAGTAGCCGTTGTATTATCCCGTTGTACGGATCGTTCGCCGTTGGTGAGAGGAAAAGCTATGGCCACGCTTACTTCGGTTTTCGATTGTACCGACAACAACGACGAGATCATCCTCAGAGGCATATTTAAAACTTCAGCTCCGGACAAAGCATTTCTCACGCTCAACGAATTAAAAAGAGCATTCGCGGAAGACGTTGATCCGCTGCCAGGATCGAACACCTTGGTTCTAATATTTCTCGACAGGATTAACGACGAGCGCGCGCTGGTGCGACGAAGCGCTTTGAAGATCTTCCGAAACCTGTCCATCATGTTTCCGTCGCTTGTGGACAAGGCGACGCACGTGATAAGCGACTGTTGCCGAGATTCCACACTGACCGTGCGTCAATTCGCGGTTCACGTTCTTTCCGAGATTCTCGAGCGGTTTCCTCACAACTTGAATCTTCTCCGTGTATGGGTGCAGGCTGTCGTGCCGCAGATCTACGACATCGAAGCGAAGGTGCAGGAGAAGGTGCTGGAGTGTCTGGAAAGCATATTAATAAAGAAGATAACAAAAGCTAATCTGTACGTTCCGGACGTTGCGAGCAATCGCCTGCCGTGGCAAGTCTTGGACATACTGAGCAAAATGAGAATGACGAAACATCTGTCGAAAGCCTGCGGCTTGTGGATCAGGAATAGCGTCATCACCAAATCCGTAATATCGAACTTACAGTCCCACATCGGTACCGACAACACCATAGGCGCGTGGATACTGCTGGCAGCTCTGGCCGAGAACATGAAGATTCCGAATATAAACAGGCACATCACGGATTATAAAGAAATTATTCAGAAGAACGACTTCCACGCGAGTTTGATGTTGCAGGTTTTGAGACACTCTTGGTCAACCCTGGATCGCGATCGTCTCGAGGATCTCCGTCAACATTTTTACGAATGTATTTCGCAGTTCAAAATAAAATCCAACTTGATCAGTATTTGCCTGGACATCCTGACAGGTGTGCTTCGACACTTGCACGCTGACAACAGTCTTATCGAATCGAACATGACGAAACTGCTGGAGTTGTCGGAGGCGGAGATTCGAGACTTGAGACTGGAGGAGCACGAGAGTCAGGAAGATATACTTGTGAAAAGCAGAGCTGTGTTCACTCTGGGCCACGCGTCGCTATTGTGCACCCACAGAATATCATCGTCGACAATGAAAACTCTCGCCAAATTATTGCTACACTGGGACACGCTGCCGGCGTCTCTGAAGGAGATGAAAGAACTGCAGGCGTCCGCGGTGGTGCTTCTTTGTCAGCAAGGGCTCAGGGATCGCGACGTCGCGAAGCACGTTACTCGAGTATTCAGCACCTTGATATCTCAGGAAACCGACTCGAGCTCACCGACGAAAATCGCCATCAAGATCAACGCCGCGAAAGCGCTGGCCGACATTTGCTTGAGATTCACCGCTCTGGTGGAACCGTACCTGACGGACATGTGCATCAGCATGAAAGACTCGAATCCGGTTGTGAGAGAAGCCATAGTGGTGATATTCATTCAGTTGTTGCTGGAAGACTTCATCAAGTTGAAAGGACGATTTTTCTTTCACATTCTGACGATGCTGTCGGACACGGATAAAATGATACGCGAACTGACGATCTTCCTGGTGGAAGAGAGACTCCTGACGAAGAACAAGACTTTGATTTCTCAACAGTTTTTAGGGAGTATATATCACTACAACAACTACCAGTCCCAGAATGCGTTTTGCACCGGGCACAGAATGCGCGATCAGGAGAAGAAATTGTTGACGCTGCCCGGGAGTCAGAATCAGGACAAACGTAACGTCATTTACGAATTTATGCTGGAACATCTAGACGCGTCCGCCAAGTACGAATTAACTGCGAAACTGACGAGACATGTGCTTCGCGAGGTGTGCGACGGCAATTTTATCGACATCACAACCGAAGAGGGCGCGTGGGTCCTGAGGGACACGGTGTTCATAATGAGCAACCACCGGATGCAGCCGTCGTCCTTCAGCGAGAAGCATAGGGATGACACGACGGAACTCGACGAGACGATCGGTGCAACTCCCTCAAGTGGAATAAATAATAACGGTGCGAGCGTAGCCGTGACGGCATTAAAGAGACACAACTTGGATAATCTGTTGCCTACGTTAATCACACTTAAAAAGAAATTGGCTACTATGAAGTCCTCGTTGGAAGACGACGTGGAGAGTCTGTTATTCAAGATTTATTCGGAATACGACAAGGAACATCTGTTCACTTTGTTAAGCGAATATCCTGAACTGGAAAGAGAAATGGACTCTTATCAACGGTACGTATTTATAAATATATATATCGGTTGCGTAAACACATTTAAATCTGTTTCTAACAAATAATATAAATTTCCTGTGCACTTTGTCTGCATCAACAAACTTACTTTACAACCATGTAAAAGGTGTTCGTGCAAATGTTACAGGAGACTGAAAGATAAAACGATTCCGGAGAACGACAACAGTAGTGCAAACATAAGTACGTCATCCGTTACAAATCACAAGGAGTTGTTAGGTGCATGTCAACAAAAATTACCCGAAGTTCGACTTCGTCGTCTTTCATTAAATTCTGATCATTGTTTGCGAATCACAGCGTCTTCCGATACAGTAATTACAGATTCGATACACTTGGAAACGGTGTTGGAAACACCACCTCCGGAGCCGAACTTTAGTACCAGCACACCTTTGTTAACTCGAAGTCTAAAGTGTAACGATTCCGCGAAGAAGTTGCTCAGGAAAAGATCGTTGAGCAATCACGCAATTCTAACGAACTCTTCTTCGCGAAAGGTTTTGAAAAGCAGCGCGAACTGATAGTGATTTCTCGACGAGAGGAAATTAAACAAAGCAGGGAAATTTAGCAATTCTACGCGTACAAATTTTATATCTACCTCGTAACTTTCGCTGTACGTGAAAAGCCGTTTGTGAGATCGTGTACGAGCGAGTTTCCAATTCCTTTTGCATATCTACAAATTTATATATACATAAATTAGTTTCGTATTTTATTTTAAAAGTTGTTGGTTGCTTACCTTTGTTCGTATGTGATAAAACATTGTTATATAAGTTCTTTACGATAGAGACGTTTTCGACTATGAGGTTGATTAGCGTGCGTATTTTCTCGGCCTGTGTCAACACACGTCCTTGCGTTATAAATGCGCGCGATTAAAAAAAAAAAAAACCAAAACTTGATGACGTTTGTACATATACGTACTTCGTCGAGCAGTTCTTTGAGCCTCTTGTTTTGCGCCGTCTGAAGGTGCACGTGCTGCAGGAATTCTCTGCCAAAGGTGCTGCTGTTACTACGGTTCTGGAGAAGTTATAAATTTTTATGAATACTATTTCTAAAAATCTATATGGAACTCTCTCTTCGTTCCATATTCGGCGCATGAATCGTGCGTGTGACACAATAAAAAACCGAAACGCAAAAAGGAAACGATTTAAAATTAGAACTTCTTCATTTGATTTGCACGGCATGTACATGATTCATGCGCGAACGCATTGTTTGACACATCGATGCACAACTGATCGTTTTGACACATGTCTGATAATAGAAGAAAAAATACTAACGGAAAGCAGCTCCGGCATACGATCGCGAATCATGACTCCGGTGTTCCTTCAAAATCGGCATATAACTGATAATACTGCGAACGGAATACACACGCGGTGTTACTGCTCGTTATCTCTCTTATCAGTGCACTGGATATCGAGTAAAATCCATTCTACGGCTCACTTTGTAGCTCATAATCGGTACATACACCGTCGTCAAAGGAATACACTGCCGCGAGCGTGTCTCCGACTGAAACGCGTGACACGCTTCTAGAGTAAAGTGCAGTACCATAGATAGATAGAAGATACTTTGCATCTGAAATGAAATAGGAAATGGGCACTTAACAGCTGCACACAAGGCCGACGATTACAACCACGTGTCTCTTCATCTAATTTAATTATTAGTTTCATATATCACAAGTTGGTGCAAAGTTTTTATTTGGCAAACAAAATTCAAAATATGATAATTTTGATGCAACATTTACCAGTTAAACTCTTGAGTTCTCGTTGTGATTTTTCTTGTAATTAAAAAGAAAGACATTTTTCTTTTTTCTATTTAAAAAACTTAAATTGGCAACTTGGAAATTCTAAGTTAGTCTTTAGTAGCAAAATAAATTTTGTTTTTAAATTTAGATTATGTGCATGTGTAGATAAAAACTGCCTTCGTTATCATGTTTTCATATAAAATATACTTCTTTCTGCATTTCTTTTTATATTTATGTAAGATATTCCTCAGAAAATAAAAAATGGGTGCTTTTCAGTGATAAAACACGACATCAAATTGCACGATACCAACTGTTCGTTTGCTAAAACACTCTTGCGATATGTAGAAAATTAATTTTGTGTTTGTGTACATATAATATCACATTCGATATTTAGTTACGTATGCAGCAATTTTGTTCAATTATATTTAAAGAAATCTTTTTGTTAGTTTTTTTAATTTTGCATGCATGTAAAAATATTTAAGTAAAAGATTTAAAAATATAGAACATATATATTTTAATATATATATATTTAGAATATATATGTATATGTTTAATTATATATATTTGGGAAAAAAAACTTTGCAAAGACAAAATTGCCCTTTTCAATTTTTAAAATTGAAAATTAATATTGCATGATTTTTTTGTTGTGTTAATTGTAAGAAAATATGAATGTGAGTCACGGTTTATATAAGATATTAGGCGTAACTCTCTTAATTTTATTATAGCAGCATTGTCATAAAGTTACTAAAACTTGTATATTTTGAATGCATTATTTAAGTACGATATTTGAGTTTAAGTGTATTTCCAGTGTTTTACTGTGTGGAATTGTTCTGTGATAACGCACAACGCTAATAATAAATTATAGACAAATAGATAATACAAATTATAAAAATTGTAGATATAAAGAATATTTAGGAGACAAATTCAACCATATATATATATATGCACACATGTATATACATACACACACACACACACATACATGTATATATATATATATACAAAATTTGTATATAAAATTGATATATGTATATGTAATATATTTTATCAAAAAAAACACAAAGAATTATTTTATAACATATACATATTACTTTATATGTTAAAATAGCATCTTACTTTTTCAATATAAAGTTCTTTATTACTTTTTTGCACCTTTTCGTTAACAATAACAATGAGATATGGAATATTTGATGAATGAATTGTATGCTGCGTTAGGAAGACAAGATAAATGCTTATTACTTCTACTGAAACAAAAGCTAAAATTATATTATACTGAAAGCAAAACGTGTTCATATAAAAGCATTGTAATCTGCGATAATTATTTTTTGATAACTAAAAACAAATATGGTGTAAGCATCTCATTCATTGTCCTAATGTAGACTTTCGCAGAACATTGAGTGTTGGATACATGTGTATTCAGATTTTTTCTTAATAAAAAAGTGATAATTATAAAACAAATAACAACTCTCTTGCACATTTCCTATAACTCAATAGAATATATATAAATCTGTACTTATATATATTACACACACAATATAATAATATATATTTCAAGGCAAATCAGTCAGTCTTATTTTAAACTCGTTTTAAGCTCTAATAACTTAATGAATAGTACTTTTCTCATAATTATAATGTGAAAAGACTGACATATATTAATTCATTGCACAAAATTATTACTAAGTTAAAGTCAAGGATTCCGTGATGCATTCGTTTTAACAATAGTAACATGTATTGTACTACAAATTATAGTACAAAGGAATAAATTTATCACTTTCAGACGTTCTTACAAAACGTCCTGGCATATATTTGTATTTACAATAGTTAAAAACCTGCATATTAAAATACTTTTATCAGAATTTATAACAGAACGGAATGGTGTATATATATTGTAATTATATACACTACGTAACAATGGGTCTGTTAGTTTTAATTGCATTTTATATGCGTTACTTTTATATATTTTGCTATACATATATGTATATTGCTTTCTATATTGCTTTATGTATTTAAAATAAAACATAGATAATTCTTATTAAAAAAAAAAAAAAAAGAAAAGCAATTAAAACAAACAGACCTAACTACTCATGTAAAGACGGATTTCTGTTCATAGGATTTCCAACTCACTTGTGGTCGTTAACTCACTTATGTCCTCCCATATTTTACTGTGCGAAATTATTTAATATCCTTTCACTGTTTCTTCTATCATGCGTTTTTAGCACAATTGTCAATACCAATTTACGTAATACAAAACAAAACGCATAGAAAAGTAATCCAGTCTTATTTTCAGTGTCAATAAGCTTTTACAAATAACAAGAGGATGAATATTAATATTATATACATATATATATACACACTCACCGTATTTATATATTATTCTTTATAAAAAACAACAAAATAACTTCTCTCAAACATAACATCATAAGATAATATTTCTTAGTAACAAGAGAGCTCTCGTTCTCTTTCTTTCTCCTCTCGACACTGATAATGAGGCTAGACTACTTTTTTTCGCGCCGCTTCGTACATGTCCGCTTAAAAATGCCGTGATATTTGGGCTGGACTCGTTGATATCTCGAGATTCTCAATATGCTAATGGTAAAATAGAACAGTTATATCGCTAACAGGATGCGGTTCGCACTCTCACTTTATCCTTCAAATAATTGGCAACCTGAGTCTGCGAGTGCCTGATAGCCAGCTGAAGCGGCGTGATGCCCTCCTGATTTACGAGCAAGGGATCAGCTCCCGCTCCCACGAGTTGCCGCGCTACTGTCATGTGTCCCGTCAAGGCTGCCGCGTGTAGTGCACTTTCGCCGTTCTGAAATCGTCAAGCTGCACTTCAGTCGGTTCTCATGCGCATAATAATGATGCACCACGCATCAAATATTGCATATAATAACCGCGTTCAGCAGAATTTGCGCTGTTGTTGCAACTTTTTGTCGATTTTTTTTTGCTGAAAACAAAGTATTTCAAGCGCTTTTTATTCATCGGTAGAAACTTTCGACAAGTGAAAAATACCACAGTTTGTGCAACTCCTGCATTCTGCTGAACGAGGTCAATAACATAATTTGCTTATTGCTCGCGTTTCGCAAGAGTTCTTATACTTTTAATTCTCTGTAAAATTTTTCTTCAAATTACATGCAATTGTGTTATATAAATTTCTTAAAATGGAATTATTGCTTTAAATAGAAATCACTCTCGGCCAGACACGCTTACTAGTTTCGCGAAATTGCGTCGTTAATCTTGTTCCTTCTGACATTCGCGATAATTGTCGCTTACCGGAAGCACGCCGAGCGAAGGACGATATTTGAGCAGCTCGCCGATGACGGCGGTATGACCTTTGTGGGCGGCTTTGAAAAGCGGAGTCGCGCCGTCCTGCAAAATGATGACGGGATGAGAAAGTCAACGCTCGTGCGTGCGGATACAATACAGCTCGGTATTTTTTGTAAAAAAAAAAAATGTCGACACTTACGTGTCTGGTGGCATCGACCTTCGCACCGGCTTTCAGGAGCCTCCTGACAACGTGATCGTGGCCCATTTGCGACGCGATCCACAGCGGCGTGGCGCCGTCCGTTCTTGCCGCGTCCGTCTTCGCTCCGTGCTCCAGCAGAACTTCCAGAATGCGAAGGTGACCGTTTTGGGCGGCGATGAACAACGCCGTAGCGCCGTCCTGAATAAGTCGCAAATGTTTTTTTTTTACTTTCTCTTGCTAATGTCGTGCATGTCCCCGTTGTCTCAAACAGACGTTGACAGTAACGCGCGTTAAAAAAAAAGAGTTTAACAAAGTGAAAAGTAACAGAAATAAATAGGCATGCAGCTGATAAAACTACACTCTCTGAGTATAAATGTCACTTGTTTAAGTGAAGTCGTAATTCGTGCTGTCAAAGCGAGTTCTCTTACTTTCATGTGAGCGTTCGGGCTGGCGCCTCTCTCTATCAACCCCTCCACAACGTCCAAATGACCGTACTGGCATGCGACGAAGAGCGGCGTGCCGCCGTCCTGAAATCCACGTGGAATACACACACGTTAGGCGCGGCTTTAAAAGAGCGGCGAGATATCGTTACACGCTAAAGCACTAAAAATGCTTCCTGCAGCGTTCTTTTCGCTCTCCTCTCACTTACTATGCTACACGAGTCCACAATTGCGCCGTGCTCCAGAAGCAGACTCGCGATGTCCATGTATCCGCCCTGAGCGGCAAAAAACAACGCCGTTGTCCCGGTCTGCGAATAAAACGAAACACATTCTAACGTTACTGTGCTATTTTCTCTCACCAATGTCTTGTTTTCTTGTTTTTTTTTTTTTTTTCAACGAGTTGTAATTGTTAATGACTCCGTTAAGTGCAACTGCTGAAGTTTGAAATTCTAATCGATTTTTCTACGAAGTTACACGTACGAAAGTGTGTGAACACGACCTTCACCATTCCAGGGTAACAGTCTTGCGTGACTCAATCACATTGACGTGTATCGCAAATCGAGTGATGATTAAATTTCCGAAACTTTTGTTGATCGGAGTTTCGAGATCTAAATTGCAACGCGGCAATTAGAAGATCTAGCGTTACGAAGCTTTCACAAAAAACAGATAAATTGCGAAGCGTCGGTGAGTGTTTGATCGTATATCCCACAAATGAGGGAAAAAGTAAATTAAAAATGAATTACCGGTAACAGCCGCGAACATTAATAAATTGCTTCGCGGAGCTGCTCTTTCGAACGCGGTGAAAGCTCGATGTTTTTTTCCTGTATGAACGAATTTGAAAATCAAATCAACGCTGCAAAACACGCGCAAAGAAAAACAACATACTAAAAAAAAATACATTTTATCGGTAGTCCGTCACGCTGAGACGGGACTTTTTTTGTCGTAAAAAGACTAACGGAATAGAGACAAAGTCGGAACAAAGAAACTAGGAGAAATCAGAAATTTGAAGAAGTTTCTTTTTACATATAAACGATCGCGCGCTAGTTGTTTCCAGTTGTACGATCTGATTGACCGAACGGACAGATTATTTTGTTTGCGAAATAATCGTCTGTGGAAACGAACGACGCGCGACGTGAAGTTACATGTGCCGTGAAGCGTGGCGAACAAAGCGGGGGACGTCGTAGCAATATATCTCTTTCGCGTTCTATCCTTTGGTATATACCGCAGAAATTCTATAACGCGACGATCAACTTGTCGGTTTAGACAGGTAAATCTTGCCGATGAAAATTCGCGGTCGACGACACCTCGCCGGCACGTCTCCGCTTCGCCGTATCTCAATAATGCGGTCGTGCGAGAATGAGCAAAACTCTATCCGATTGGTCCGGATCAAATGTATTTGTCGTGTAAACTGAAATTACTCAAGACACCATAACGTTCCCGAACACGTCTCTGAAAATTGAAACCAAATGCAAATTATTTCATTTGGCAAAGTCTAACGAGCAATAAATGAAAAAAAATGACATAATTCACAAAGACAATGTAAAATTATTTTGCTCGAACGATTACAGCATTTTGTTCAACGAGAGAGGGAACATTGCGCTCAAAATTATCTAAGATCAGCGAGTGATCGGAGACTCTGTCGTGTGACCCGATAGGTGTCATTCACCCGCGCGAGTATCGTCCATTTTTAGACGATCAATAGTCGCGTATAGAATTTATAGACAATGTAAAAACCATTATTCTTTTAAATTTCTATCGGCGATATTTCTGTTACATTTGAAAGAAAAACGCTCAAACGGCAAATCTCTAGACTACGCAAAATACTTCTCATAAAACCATGTCGAAAACACTGTTCTCTGAAACAGTAAACGCACAATGCAAAATACAGAGAGGTAAGTGTTAAAATGAAAAATAGCAAAACAGAGTTTGCTTCTCGCTTGAGTGAAAATCCATGTAAAAAAGCGATAAAAAGAAATAACATCTCGCTTAAGTGGGAATCCAATTAGAAAAAGGAGAGACAAACGCAAAAACTATCTACTAATTATTTGTTATTAATAAACGATGATATTATGAACGACTGGGCTTTTTGCTCGGAGACGTAATCATCTCGATATGGCGGCGCGGAAAACAGATTATAGAGACAGTGTCAGCGATAATTTCCTCAACTCACGTTTTACCATGTTAGTTGCATGTTTTGCACACAGGCGTTCCGCTATTAAGAGGAAATATTTAGAATCACGCGAACTTCGTTCACGCGCTCACGAGAGTAGTTGTGTTGTAGCACAAACTCAAGTGTGTTATTGCTTCACTTAGGCACAACCTTGGATTATTCTCGTTTAATTCTCTCTCTCTGCGTTTCTCACGTCGTCGCGATATTTATACTGCAAATCGCCCGCGTTATAAATGTTTCCGGGTCATCGCTGAAAAAAACATGGTAGTTTCGCCACGCGAAAGAACAACCGTCGAGAAGCTTCGGCGAAATATTTCCTGTGAATTCGGAGAGACACCAACTGGTCTTTCAAAGTGTCCCTCGGCTACCTTTTGTATTAATCATTATCTCTCTCTTTTTCTGCTTCTCCCCGATCTGTAAAAAGTTTATTCTTATAAAAAGAGTTTGTTTCTCTTAAAGTTTACTAACACTAATTACGCATGTGTAATGAGGTCTCAAGAAACTGTACTTTGGAAAAGATCGTGTTTGCGTGCCAGAGACCGTCGATGAAAATAATCCCTAAATCTTGATCCCGGTTGATTGCGTAAAAGAGGACAAACGGGTTTTTAACGAACGTTTGCGTAATTCTCCGGCGATGACGTTGTCACCGCTTATGGTCAATCTTAGGACAAGAACGCAAATGATGTGATCAACTTTGATCATTGACTACATTTCTATATCCGATCGCATTTTCTCATTTCGAAGTAATCCCGCTACGCAACTGACAATCATTTAACATTTTTATAAATCTCAAAGTACATATTTATATGATGTAACAATATATACGTAATAAAAATGTATATGAACTTTATAATATACAAAAACAATACTATAAAATACAATTGAAATTCATTTCTCGAGGCTTTTTTCTTTCTTCCTTTATAAGTTACACTTCTCCAACTCTTTTACTTCCTAAAATATACGACGTAACGTCGGTTCGTTAAACGCTGGCAATCTTGTCACCAATTTACATACAATGCCGTGCTCTTGGACGGCACGAGACATCGAGGAAGAGAGAACGAAGCGTGGGCTCGACGATAAATCCTCGACGAGGCACTTAAAACAGGAATGAATCCGGCAGCTGATGCCTTCGCCGTTCTCGACGACTTGCTTTTTATGTCTCTCGTCAAAGTTCGTGCTTTAAAAAGACGCAGCGCGTTAAGAGACCAGGAAGTTTTACAGATTCTATTTCGAAACCGCGACACTTTTGAAACACGCTTTATTTATAAAGAGGATTTCTAAATAAGAAGCGCGCTCACTCACAAGTTTCATCAGTTAAAAGATTTCGAAGAACTTGTTAAACAACCAACCGTGAATTACAAGTCGGGTGTTTGCTTGTGTAAATAATGTGATCACTTTTGTGTATACAAAGAAGTTGTTTAAAAATATCACGTGTATCATCGAACGATCATCCTGTATAATATCTTAGTAACAGATAAGTTGTTTGATAAATAAATCAGTTGATAACGTTTGTGGTGTTATTCTCAGTTATAAACAACTGCTTCTTTTTCTCTTTCTTTCAGATTATTTAATTGAAAATTGCAGCCAAGTTTCACAGACAGCAGTGTTTTAACAAATAAGAACAGAATTTCTACACATTTTTATTTACAAACATAAAGCTGGCTGCTTTTACACGCGAGAATTTTTCTCAGCCGTCATAGGATAAAAACTCACCAATCTCTTAGCATTAGGATCCGCTCCCTGATGCAACAGCTCGGTCACAGCGTCGAGATGACCACCAGCTGCGGCTAATATCAAAGGCGTCGTGCCGTCCTGAAAAAAAAAAAAAACAATGTCACCGACACTGTTTGCAAAAACATTTTGCTCGAACAATTTAATTCGCTGCAAAACTCGCCTGACGCCGATAAACGCGTTACCCGGCAAATGTATGCCGTGTGTTTTCTAATTGATTCTCACAAGCTATTAAGATACGCTAAGTGTCCTAAGTGTCTAACACAAAGGTGAGTCAGTGCGCGCGACAACGATAAAATCTTATATTACCAAGGCAATAATTTGTACGTGAAAAGAAAAAAAAATAAAAAAGAAAAATCGAGATTTTCTTGTTAGTTTCTTATCCGATAAAACACGTGCGATTTTTTTAACCAGGGAGAAAAGAATAGTCAGCATTCTGGAGCGCGCTATCGAAGCTCGCCGATCGAACGAGATCCGCCATTCGATCTGATCTTGACAACCGACACGATTCCATACGAATGAGCTCGCGAAAATATGACGTGCAAAACGTTCGTGCGAACCGAAAAGTGGCACGATTAGTGTCCGCGTGTGATCTAATAAACCACTTTCGAGAGAAGCGCGTACATAAAGCGTTTCTCGCTCGCTCTTCTTCGTCGTTTGCATAATATGCCGACCGGCCGCGAGAAGAGAAAATCACGCCTTTTTGCTGCAAAATCGCCGTTTCGTATCGACTCCTCGTTCAGTTTTTATCTCCGACAGTAAAATACGATCCGATCGTAAAGTAATCGATTCGCTGCGACGTTTGTACGTTTCGGAAGAGACAACGTTATCGTTCGTTCTCGCTGAGGTAACATACGTTTTCGCGTGTACTTCAATAGAGACCGTTGCTATTCCATTTTCCGATCGTGCGTAACGCGTGTCGTTTCGTTCGTCGGCGAATTACTCTCTCGATTCTCGTAATGACGAATTATTCTTCTCTCTGACCTTGTCTTTGCAATCGACGTGGACGCGTCCGGAGTCCAATAAAATACGCAGACGTTTGGCGTCCCCACGTGCCGCAGCCAAGTGCAGTTCCACGTCCCAAGGCGACTCTTTCTGAAACGAACAACCGAGTTATTGACATGCTAATAGAATTCCTTCTTTTTCTTTTTTTTTTGTCGGTAAGACGAAAAATGAGAAGCGAGACATGTACACGAATGCGGGAAGCGTCGAGACAGATGTCTTCTTGTTGTACTTGCTTTCTTTCTGGCGTTAAGACACACAGGACTACATGCAACATTGATGCAACGATCAAAACGATATCTCGATGAATATATACGTTGTACCTGTATGCACCTTCTTCAAACAACAAGCGGTGCTCTTGCGAATTTATGTTCCCTAACGGAACTCTCGGTCCCGAAACGCATTTCGAGGAATTCTATACTCGAGGCGGAAAATGGGTCTGTAGATCGCGCGATATCTGTAACTTTAGTCTAATCCGTTAGTTCGCCGGGGGAATCCGATTCGCCGATTCCGGACGCGCGTCACGGATCGCAAATGTAAAATTGCACAGAAACGCGGGTTACCGTTGGGTTGCGCGCGCTCAATGGCGCGGAAAAATTTTTCCGCCAGGATTTCAGAGCGTCCATCATCATCATCATCATCATCATTTTCTCTCTCTTTTCTATGTTACATCACGTGTTTCTATGTTGTATCACGCGTTATATACAAAAGATAGTGGTGTCTTGCACGTGTGACACATGACGTAATCGCCGAATAAAAGGGCGGGCGCTTCATTGGTCGCTTCCGCACGATAAACATCGCGGCATCGCGCTGTAAAAAAAAAAAAAAAGGGGTTGCACATTTCATTGGTTGTTTACCAAGCGCGTCTCCGGAGGAGAGGACGAGACTACGTTTTAATACTTGTATTAAGTACATTCTCGCTTTCGATTACGCGACTGTCGATTGCGAATCGTTTATCAACAATTACGTTCGAGAATCGAATCTTGCGTAACAGCGTGTAGAGATAGAGAGATTGTGAGAATTTAACGAAACTCCTCGAACAGCTGTTAAAATCACTCGCCAAAGTTGACGCGACCGGTTGCGAGCAAACTTTTTATTATAGCGTTCGATATAAGTGTGTCACGAATTTAACATCAGGTGATTGATATTTGTTCAATTAAGCTTTGGAATGTTTTACTCACAGACGAATTAAATTACAACAAAAAATGATATTTTGCTTAGAGACGGTAATAAAATATTTGTACGATATACAACGGCGTTCTGTATTTCAATTATTATTGAAAAGTAAAGCGAGCTGAAACGTTGACGTTTTGCGGTCAGCTTTCTGCTGAAAAATATCTGACACACACACATACAGCAAAGTGATTAAACGGCGCCTCGTGCGGCGCGGCGGTAAGACTTCACCTTTCGTTTTTAATCGGCGCTCGCAGGTGTGCGCGCAATTCAGTGCCGACAGGCGGAAAATAAAATGCGCTCTATAAACGATAAGATACATAATCTTACGGTATATTTACTGCTCGGATATCTGTCTGGAATTGTTGTTATTTTTGCTCGTCTAATACGCAAATCACGTTCAACGTCACTTAACGACACAATGAGAGATAATGAAAATAATAAGTGTCACAGGTCAATCTCTCAAAACAACTGAGGCTCTCTCTTTTTCTCTTGAGAAAAAAAGAACAGTTTATGTTTTCATTAACTATTCTCGCAACAACTGACGACATAAATTTGTCTCACTAGAATTTCTTCAAATAAATTCTCTTAGTGCGTACTCTAAACTTAAAGTAACCTAAAAAAAAACCAAAAAACAAACGAGCATCAATTCCATTGTATTCACCCAGAGCTGCTTACGACCCCCGAAAAGTGCAGCATTGATAAAAATTGAAGGAGAAACACGGACAAGTGTGATATATATCCACAGTTTGTCAGGTTTTCGCCAGCAACTCACCTTCATGGACATGTTGAACCCGCGGCTGTTGTACCCGGTGCGTGATCAATCAATTCGTCGTTTACTCTTTCGCGGGGAAGAGAGAAATATGCGTGTGCATTACCTTGTCGCGTCGAACAAACGTATGTTTTTCGTCCGCACTTGACAGTCGAACAACAATTCGTCCAGCCGGCGCGAAGCGCGCCTCGCTACTGAACGCAATTTTCTAACGCGGCTTGTTTTCAAGGCACCGCTCCTCTCCAGCAGGCTGACGTGCAATCGCTCGCACACGCGACCACGAGCATATCGTCTTTCCGGGTGACGTCGTCGGTCCGACCCGACGAATTCAACTCGATTGAATTCAGCTGTCGTGCGAGATGTCGCAACGAGGTATCGCGCGATGGCAGCACCTTATGATCTGCGCCGCTCTCGCGCTGATTATCCCGACTAAAACAAAACAAACACTGGTCAACTATAAAAAATCTAATTTTATATTTGAACAAAACAGATTCCGCTTTGATAACTTCAAATTTTCATGCAAGTTTTGTGTCTGCGATTGAAGTTCTACATACATATTACCTTTTACTTTAATCAATTTTTTGGAAAGACAACAGACCTTTAAAACGATTCGAAGTTCACGCGAAACATATTTCGCGATATTTACGCGTGCGCACGTGAAACGTCACGTGACTTTGCATCTGTCGCGTCACAGCTGGCTGATGGTTGTCAGGTTGGCAGTAGTCGTTACGATCGCGCGTGTGTTTGGTTCGCTGTCATCGCTAAAAAAAACAACAGAATACGCACATGCCGATGTTGTCTGATTTCAACTGTACGCGACTTATTGCTTCAATTGCTTCTAACAAACGTAACGACCGCATGTTTGTTGTGCCATTGTCGTGTGTGCATTGCTCGTAACGTATCAACACTTTTGCGGACAATCGCAATTTTTTTGAAACCAATTTTTACGACAACACGATGTATTGACGTGTGCTGGATTTTGCATTCGATCGAAATAAACGGGGTGTCACCCTCCCCGGAGAGGGAAATTTATGGCTTACATCTGGCGATTTAATAAATTTGTGTTACAATACAAATTACTTCACAATAGCTCCTCTATTGTAATTGTGTGTCTTGGATATTTTCAGCAGTGAATTTAATTCACTTGTTATTCTCATTAATATTTGCATCAATCTGCATATTAAGTTTGGTATTTCTAGTCGCAATAAGAAACTGCTGTTCTGTTTTTATTTTTTTTTACAACGCGAATTTAATGCGATTTTAGCAAAAGTCATCACCACGTCACCTGTAAGAGAGAGAAGGCGAATCCGTTCAAGGGCAAATCTCTGATCTTGTAATAGAGCTAACCACTTTGGTATGCGAGAATTACTTACGACTTCCTTCTGTACGACTCTTTAAAGTCATCTTTAAAAAGTCGTTAAACATTTTTACAAAAATTAAAAAACTTAACTACTTTTTTTTAAGCTTTATGAGCTTATATAAACAATATTTATCAAATGATTAATTTACAATAACAAACGTATTAACTATATTTTTAACTGTATTCCTAATTGTAGTTTTTATATTTGTGTGAATAAGAAAACATGAGAAATTAATGAGATAATTTGTAAACAGACAATATCTCTGCTCTCAATTAGATTGTGTTAACTTATTAATAGATTAGACAGTGTTGTAACATGTATATAGTTACAAGAACAAATTCGATATAGCAAGTTTCTTCTCCATTTATTTTTGGAATTCATCAGATTTGATATTCGATGTGCTCCAATTTCACGTTCTGATTCTGGTCCGCAAATCGCTCTGAAAACAGTAAAATATAAAATGCTAGACTGTATCTGAAATTTGCACACTTCTTCGCTATGTTTAGATTTCGGCTGAATATTTCACAAGAAATAATAAGAAACGATATCTTTGGACACACAAATTTTATACGCGTGTTCAAAGAATCGATTTCGGCGATGGTTGCGCAAAGCTGTGTCAACTCAAGCCATTAAAAACTTTAAAAACGTCGTGTTATCGCTTATGAATCATGTTATCATTCTTGGCAACATATTGCGGCGTGAACCACAGAGAATGATTCAACTTCTGCGGTCGGAGATTAAGAAAAGAAACGAGCGATTACAAAAGAATTTGTTTCTCATGTCGATCAACTTTAATAACTCGTTGCAATTTTTACGCACTCATTACGTTACGCTAGTTGCGTATTATAAAGATAAAACGTTGCCAAATTACGACTGTGTTTTACACAACGTGTAGAATACTTGGCTAAGTAATATTGCTTTATTTTGCGATAAAAAAACAAATATGTTATTTCTCTGTTTGCAGAAAAATCCAAGAGATAATAAAAACGTCCAATAAGAAAAAAATCTAAAAATTAACAACAATGGAAGGCGAAGCGGAAAGTAACACTTCTAACAAAGTTTCTAAGCCTCCGAACACGTGGCCGTACATGAACGTTAATTCGCTGACACTATCGTTCTTGATGAAACTAACAGCGGCCGGTTTCATCTGGGGATGGGGATACTTCAATCTCAGCATAGCCTGGCTAATTCCACCGATCGCGTTTTCTGTGTGGAAGTCAGAACGAAAAAAGGACAACGAGCTGAGAACGATCACAGCTCAGGCCAGTGTACTGGCCAAAGAAAAGGAATTAATCGTCAGTCGAATAGACGAACTACCCTCGTGGGTATACTTCCCTGATTTTGACAGAGCTGAGTGGCTGAACAGAGTACGTGTGTAACATTTTAATGTGTTGTAAAAATTATATTCTTGTTATATAATTTGTTATATAGTTTCTTTCAAGAGGTGTAAGTTAGTTTTTATACGACACGATTATTTCGTAATTTTCAGATTTTGTACAAAGTGTGGCCGAGCATGAATCAGTTTGTTCGACAATTGTGCAAACAGACTATAGAACCGTCGATTGTTGCAAAGCTCACGGAATATAAAATCAAGGGGTTTCAATTTGATCGTTTAGTCTTAGGTCGTATTGTAAGTTTCATCAGTCTTACGTTTATATTTGTAGTTTAAATTTAAAAACTATGTAAAACACGTTTTTTTATAGCCGCCTAAAATTTATGGAATCAAAGTTTATGATAAAAATACATCAAGAAATGAGATCATTTTAGATGCCGACGTCATGTATGTAGTTTACGTCTTTTGCAAGTATACATTAGTGTTTAGAACAAATTGATCATTTTTAATCAATCGTAGGTACGCTGGTGACTGTGATATTACTTTCTTCGTCGGGAACATTAAAGGCGGAATTAAGGATTTTCAAGTAAATATACTAAAAATTTTCAAATACACATGCACAAAATATATTTTTGCAGTGTTAAATGAAAATTCCCAATTTCAGATTCGTGGGTTGGTGCGCGTTGTCATGAAACCTATGTTGTCCGTAATGCCATTAATTGGAGGCGTACAGATATTCTACTTGAACAATCCTAGTATCAACTTTAACTTAGTAGGAGTGGCTGATGTGTTGGATTTACCTGGATTCAAGTATGTATATCCGCGATCTCTTGTTTAAAGTCATTTCTTAATATATAATATATATCATCTGGTACATGAATAAAAAATATCTAGAACCACGATGCTTTTGTTTCAGCGAAATTTTAAGAAAGACAATCGTCGAACAAATAGCAGCTATTGTTGTATTACCGAACAAAATAATCGTGCCATTAAGCCAAGAAATACCAATGGAGACTTTAAAAGTTCCCGAACCTGAAGTCAGTTTTTAAAGAAATAAAATATCATCCTGTGCGCGGCACGTACATATCTTACATATTATGAGATAATTTTATATTTAATGTTTTCTCTTTTTTTTTTATATCAGGGTGTTTTGAGGATTCATGTTGTGGAAGCTAAGCATCTGATGAAGAAAGATATCGGAATGTTGGGTAAAGGAAAGTCCGATCCGTATGCCATTATAAATGTCGGCGCTCAAGAATTCAGAACGAAAACAATTGACAATACCGTTAATCCAAAATGGGATTTCTGGTGTGAGGTATGTGCTACGTCACGCACTTAGTTGAGCGCGAAATGTTAACAAATTTTAATGCATGTGCTTTAACGCAACCTAAATATACATACAAAAATACATTTTTTAAAAAATTATACAAGATACAAGGTCTTCTGTGTGGTAAGAGAAAATATTCCAGCACACAATTTAGAAAGCATCTTTTTCATACGTTGTCATCTTGATCTGTTCGAGTTGACGATACAAATTTTTCTGTACACTAATACATTACTTCACATATTTCTTTCTTGCATTACATTTACACTCTCATTAAATGGACGAATAATAATTGTTCAGATATGGCTGCAGATATCATCTGCTTATACAATTCACATACGTACACAATTTCTAGTTATGAATACTTTTAAAACGATTTCTATGATTACATCTCCTATTTCTCTGCTACTGGTTAATGTCCCGCCTTTTTCGAGCTGTTAATACAAGATACACATTTAATCTACTTGTTAATCTAATTTAATTTCATATTATGTTGGTATGTTTGTGTGTATGTGATTTGCAATATATTATGTGGGACTATAGTGTGCCGTGACCTCAGCCCTCGCACAACAAGTGACTGTGTTGCTGTGGGACTATGACGACACTAAGGGCGACGAAAAACTTGGAAGGTACAGTTACATATACAACATTGTTTTTTTTTTTTTTCATTATTCATATACTTCGCGTTCACATAACTTTTGATCACACAAAAGAAAACAAATTCACATTTCAAAAGATAAAAACATGTACGATATTATCTTGCTAATAATTTTCTTCTTACATATTTTTTTCTGCCATTTTTTTATTGCAAAATGTATGTATAAATTGTTTGGAAAATTATTTATTAAAAGTTCGTTCTACTTGTGTCCTGTCAATCTGTGGAGAAGCTTCTGTCGCATGATGTCATGCTGGTGTGTAACTACGTTTATAATTGTTGGTGTAATTATATTGGGTACAAAGTTGAATGCATGTTGGGTTTACTTCGTTTTACCAATTTCTTTTTCACATTGGTTTTCTTTAATTTTCTATGCTTTGTGATTAACGTAAAATCGTCGTATTATATGAAGTATCTTGATTTATTCTTTTTAGCGACATATATTGCAGACATTGTTTCAGATTCTGTATATATCATAGAGAGTTGAGTTTTCATATGTATATATCTTCATTTTTTCTCAAGATTCATTTGATAGTACACCAACAGATACTCTTTAAAAATACTCTTAAAGAGATAGTATATTTCACTTTTATATTTGGTATACAATATAATATTGGCACACACAGGCTATGATCACTTCATGCAATATGCAAGAAGCTGTGGTATCACTTTGGGATTGGGATCCAAATGTCCCAGGTGTATGTGATGATTTCCTTGGCAGGTAGTAACATTATGATTTGCACAACGTGCTTTTGTGCATCGCTAACAAACTATGGATTAATTATCTGTTGAAGCTTTCGGTGTTACACTGTTCGGGCATGTTTTAGCTCGTAATATTTGTGTAATAATATGTGTATTACATGCAATTAAGTGATAATCTCTTAGATCTATAATTTGTTTTTGAACAAATTTATTTTACTTCCTTGCTTATTAAAAAAGACAAGGTGCTGCACGAATATTTCTAATTTGTTTTCGTTTTCATGACAAGATATATACGTGTAAAATTGAAAACATCATGTAAGATATATGATACATGTATGTTTTAGTTTCAATTTAATATGTATATTTTTTGTCACAAGTTTATATATTATATACGTATAATATATATTAATAGAACATGTGTAAATTGCATTAATATATTCAAAAATCGTATTAATACGTTGAATAATCCAATTTGATTTAACCTTATGCTGTTTTTTTTTCAATAATTTTTGTAATAAAAATATTTTCTCTTTGATGGTTTGGTTGTGTTTATTAATTAATTTATTCAGAGTGATTAGGTGACGTCTTTTAATAAGAAAAGCAACTAAAATAGATTATATGGTGACAGTTTGTAGTGGAAGAGGGCTTGGGAGCCCACAACACGGTGGTTGCCCAGCTCTTTGACAAAGACAACGCTGGTCAAGATGACCCACTTGGCAGGTATTGCTGAATATAAACCAGTACAGTATTAAAATTCCAGAACAGATCGATAATGCATTTCGAACAAAGACTTGTATAGAATGTAAAGTAGTACGCGGATTTATATACTCTATCGTTTACTCTATCGTAGATTGTGCTTAAAGGCTGCATTTTTTTTCTGATTACTTCTGTGAAGTAACAGCAGCACATTTGAAATATAAGCAATTGCATATCTGTGATGCATGATGTTTAAAAAATATTCAAAAAAACGTTCAAAAAATGAAAGATAATTCTGCATTTGTTGTCACCACATTACTCTTGATTGAATAAACGGTGAAATGTCTGGTTTTTTCTCTACGCAATAAAGTGTAACGCTATGGAATGTTGCATGTTTTCCAAATATATATACATAATGTGCGTGAGATATATTTTGTATATCGCACTATTAAAAACTCTTTTTAAAAAGTACATAAAAACTTTAATCGCATTATTGCTGCATGGAAGCTTTACGACCGTATTACAATTATGATATTTGTACATAAATTCAGCAATCATCCCGCTATCATCATCATCACTAAATGCATACATTTGAAGCTCTTGAATAAATTTATTTATTTCTAAGATTTAGTGAAGAAAACTATTCCTGAAATATTGTTTTTATTTTATTGTGCGCGACAGAGCTACCATCGAAGTTAACCGGGTGAAAAAAAAGGGCACAATTGATACAGTGAGTACGAAATGTATTTGAGAACTTAAGAATTATTCGATTGTAATCAATTTACTAATTTATCTTTTGCAGTGGGTCTCTTTGGAAGAGGCAAAGCATGGTATGCTTCATTTGCGATTAACATGGCTGCAACTCTCAAAAGATCCCGCTGATTTGAGAGCTGTAAGTAAAAGAAAGTGTGTGTGTGTGTGTGCACTTCTGTCAACAATCGTATAACTGTTTAATTTTTTATGCAGGCTTTAATAGAAACTCAAGAACTTAGAGTTACATCGATGAGCACGGCCCTTCTCATACTCTACGTCGATTCTGCTAAAAATTTACCGGTACGTCAGTTGAAGTTACTTAAAAACGCGAATGCAAGAGATATTGGTGCAACAGAACGACTAATTGTTATGCGCGTTAGTATGTTCGAGGAAATAAACAACCCGATGTCTGTCTGGAAGCGAGCGTCGGAGGAAATAAAGCAAAAACGGTCACCGTACCGCGTTCCTGTGATCCAGTGTGGGAGCAAGGATTTACTTTCTTAGTTAGCAACCCTGAAACTGGAGTTTTATTCATAAAAGTTTGTTTTCACATAATGTATGATACGAATCATCAGATTTATCTTGTTATTGAACAAGTGTTATTCCGTTTGTAGATTACAGATGAGAAAACTGCCACAATAGTTGGAGAGATGAATTATAATCTTTCCTCGCTTTTGGAGAAGAATAATCTCGAAATTACCCAACAGCCGTTCGATTTGCAAATGGCCGAGTCAGACAGCAAGCTTGTATTGTCAATGTCATTGAATGTAAGCGATAGAAAAGTTTATATAAACAGGAATAAACTTCATCTCGATAACTTTAAATATTTTTCCTATCAAAACAACTTATTCTTACAGATTTTGAAATATTCAGAACCTGAGCCTACTTCCGAAGAAGATGATGACGACCACGATATTAATCAATTGAACAAACGAATCGAACGTCAGGAGTCTAACATTAGTAACGTGTTATCTTCTAGTGGTAGGTAAAAAAAAGTGTATTAATATTCTTATACAAAATTTTTCGATTTTAAATTAGATTTGTAAAAATAATTTCACTTGACATTATATATGCCAGAGATATGTGCACGAAATTTAAATCTCGAACTATGTATATTTTAACAGTACCTCCCAGTCCTCTTAAGAAGCATCCTTCGAAAGATTCGGTCAACAGTCAACCTCGCAGCACTGGGTCCGGTGCGGCGCTATTGCCTGAAGAATCAGCAGCTATAGAAGAAGACGTGATACTCAGCGCCAATGCTCCTATCTCTGAAAGTTCATCTCATCTTATTCATAGAAACCCAAGCGTGACCTATTCTCTGGGTGAGGCCAAATTGGGTAGAATTCAATTGACTCTACGTTACAGCGTGCAGAGACAGAAGCTTGTCGTTGTTGTGCACAAAATTGCGTAAGTAAGAATATATCTGGTATTTATTATTGATGAATTCAATACGTATCTATCGTTACTTCATTCGCGTGTTACAGTAATCTCCCGCTTCCACAAAATGATCCGCATAATATACCGGATCCGTACGTGAAACTCTATCTTCTGCCAGACCGACACAAGGAAACAAAGCGCAAAACAGTCGTGATAAAGGATAATTGTAACCCAACGTTCGACGAACAATTCGAATATGTCGTCTCTCAGGGTGATCTGAACACCCGCATGTTAGAAATATCTGTATGTACCCAAAAAGGTTGGCTTTCAACCGGAAGTAACGTGATGGGACAGATTCATCTGAAATTAAGCGAGATCGATGTTACAAAAGCGATCACCAGCTGGTACGACTTACAGCCGGAAGTCAAGGAATAGAACAAGAAGAAAAGAAAGTGGAGATTTGAGCGCTTGTGCGTCTGTCTGTGTGTGACGAAACGACCTCTCAAATTCCCACTTGACAATTTTTACAACCAATGAAAGTTTCGAGTATTGCTATTTCGGAGGAAATGAACTCTGTTGACAATATTATTCAATTAAACTCGGTCTCATTTAACGCAACCGTACTTACGCCGTCCAATGGCAAGAAATGAATCTGAATATACAAATCGTTTGCCGCAATTGTTGAGCACAAGTGGATGGGCTTAATGGTTTATTCCAATTAACGTGCTTTAATAATTCGCCAATTTTCTTGGTATAATACATTAAAAAATTAAATTTTTGCGAGGCAAATTCAAAATTGTATCAAATTATTTTTTTCTTGCGGTAAAAAATGTGCCTGAACTAATTAAACGCTGGACGTTTAATATCAAACAAGTGTTAAATACTTCTTATATGCATGAATTTAATATATATATAAAAGAGTAATATATATACAATAAATTCATATACATTTAATAATAAGTAACTATTTATAATCGGAAAAAAAAATTTATGCACGATTATATTTAATTGCGATTGAGTTAAATGCACACTGAGAAATATTGAAAATTTTTTCCGCTGCCCATCGTATCTACGTTTATCCACATTAAATATTTTTGTTCGATGCGGCACTATATTATTGTGTTAAGATGCGTATAAGGAAATGATTGGAAGAAAATATACCGAAGTGATCTGAATATAATGATTTTTTCACGTATTACGCATGTGATTAATCTTATAAACGTTAGTCATTTAAAGTGTAATAATGTATATGTACTATGTTCCTTTTTTTCTTTGCCATAGTCATTTCGACACTGCTTTGTTTACTAACAAAACTGAATGTTGCATTTATCGAGTGCACAAACGATTAGAAGATAATCTTATTAATATATTATAATAAGTATATTGTAATGTAATTTGCATATTTTATAAGATAAAATATCTTATAAAACATATACATACATCAGACATGCGTTTTGTGTAATTTTAATATACCGAATCTTTAACTACTAAATAAACAGTCATGATCTCGTGTCTCGCGCGAAGTTCGTAGACCGTATGTGCCCTTGTTGCTTATTATCGTATAGATCCAACGATCACCAAGGAAACACGTAGTGACATAAATATGGTGTTCTTCATCGTTGACATTCTTGTCGCTTTTATACAAATATCGTACACTCTCTTTGCGCCATTTTATAATAAATTTAACGCGATAATTTAATTGCGAATTGATAGAATTTTTATCAGTATGCAACGCGCACCGATGTTACCTTGTCTTCCAGGCTTTAGCTTTGACAAAAACGTAAGTACTTTGACATTTATATGACACAGCTGTGACATACAATTATTACTGACACATGCCGCATCAATCAATAATATCTGTTAGAGAAGAATCAGTGTTTATGTGCGTCAGCGAAAAAAAATTACACAGACCAATGTAAAATACATGAAACTGTCAATATACTTATCACACGTGCAAAGAGATTTGTGTCACGAAGCTTACATGTATCTTGCAGTTCGCTAAAACCCGATTTCACAAAAAGCATCATTTCAACAAAATACATGAAGGAGTTTATTATTTGTCCGAGAAAGCGGACACGAGCGTTTACAGTCGTTATTCGTCCGTTTATCCTCCGGGGGAAATGCCAGAAATCCCTCCGTGGCTTGCGTTTGATGGACAGGTATCAGGATCTCGTAGATTAAAACTGTTCACATACTACCTTTAGAGTGTGTAAATAAATTTTACAAAAATATACACAATAATTATAACAAAGTAAAAGTAATTTACGTCATTTCGTCGCAATTGCGTTGTTCAGAGACTCATGTTCAAAGCGTACTTCCAAGAGACTGTGCATGAGAGATGGAAGGTGGCTTCGCACATTCGCGTGGTAAAAATCAGCTTCTTCCTCGAGGACGGAACGATGAAAATCGTAGAGCCGTCCGTGGACAACAGTGGTCTTGAGCAAGGTTCAACGGTGCATTTCCTTCTAATAATTTTGTCTGTTTCAGTTTTTCGTCAATAAAATATATGGAACAATATTTTATTTAACGTGTCTCACACTATTTGGTATATTGAGAAGTTGTCCATATATATATATATTTTTTTTATTTCACATAAAAATTAATGAGAAAAATTAGAAATACTTGTTTATATCACTACAATAATGTTTGAAGTAATCAGTGAAACTTACATAGCGATTATGATCGTATTTTATATATTATATATGTGTGAAGGCGTTTTGGTCAGACGTCAAAGAATACCGATACCCGATCCGGTGAAGTACAGATATTACGACATACTCGATTTAAATATCGGGAAGGAACTCGAGATATACGGGCGAGTGTATAAGATCGTAGATTGCGACAAGTTTACGAGGGAATTTCTTCGTCGGAGCGGAATACCGGTGCCCGATCCGATTGATCTGCCGAAAGATCCGTATTCCGAAATAATGAAATCCGTAAGTATATAAACGTTTTAGAAAAAAGAAGATATCACAAAAATCATCGTGTCTCATTCTTAACTTCCCGCATCGCTTGCATACACACGCAGGATACGTTCCCGAAGAAACCCAGTCGCACAGTAGACGTTCTCGGTAATTTTCTCAAGTACGACAGACAAGTGCTCCGTTTTTACGGATATTGGGACGATACCGAGAGCCTTCACGGCATTGTCCACGATCTCGAGCTCCATTATTATCTCTCCGACAACACAATGGAGATTAAAGAGATCGTACCGCCGAACGCTGGTCGAGATTCGGGTCCTATGTTCGTTAAAAGGATGAAAATACCGAAAGTACAAGATTTTCTATAATTGTGTGCACCGAAGTTAAATATTAAGAGCTTCAAATCCGTTACAAAAATTTTTCTTTTATGTTTCAACGCTGTTTTAAACAATTGTCTTGAGGAATCACAAAAATTACATTTAAATTACGTGATTTACAATTTTGAGACAACTCGAATTTTGCACAGTTTTACACCGCGTTGCAACCGATCGGCGCGCAAGATCCCTTCACGATTCTGAACGTCCTGGGCGACGATATGGCGCAGAGCTATTACATGGTGGATTCCTTGAACACCGGCAAGGTCTCTTTCGATCATTACAAGGATAACGATTTGGGCATAGGATCGCAACTCAATGTCTTTGGTAGGAAAGTTGTCATCACGGACATGGACGCTTTCACGAAGAATTATTATCGGTAAAAAAAAAAAAACAAATCGGAATTCCGTATCTTACCCGCCAGGACTAACTGATTTAATGCGTACATCTTTTTGATATAAATGTTCAGAACGAAATACGGTTTGAACGATTTTACACCTTTGACGAGACCTTTGAAAGACGACGAACTGTGTCAGAAGGTGGAGAGATACATACCACCGTACAACGGCTTTGGATCCTACGAGGATTCTCTCGGCAATTGTTTCACGGTAATGCCGAAGCCACCCAAGTCGGACTTTATCAAATTCTTGTACCACGATAAGTAAGTCGCTAGTAACGCGCTTAAAAAAAAAAAGAACGTATAATTCTTCGATTGTTTCTGATTATTCAATTCTATTTCGTTTTCTCCAGGCAAGGTTTAGATAGTCACGTTTTGAGATTCCGAGCGAAAATGATATCGAAAATTCCGAGCGACGACGATCGGCAATTTATTATAAGAGTATTTCTCATGGACGACACGATATCCGTCTTCGAATTAGCGAGAAGAAATTCAGGTACGTGCTCAACGAACGTTTGTAAGAAATTTTATTTACGTAAAAACTCGTGTCACAAGTATCTCAAACTTAAATTGTACTTTAATTATTACGTGGTTAAGGATTCGTTAGATCGATGTTTCAAAAACGAATGCCGGTGATGATACCCGGTCAGGACATCTTTACGAGCAAGAAACCGAAATACTACAAACCGCAAGATTTTTATGTAGGGGCGTGCGTAAATTTAAGCAATTTTCTCTTCAAAATCACATCTGCGGATGTTTATGCCCTTCGTTACATGGAATTGCATTGCGACAAGGTGAAAGTTCGAAATTAATAGAATCTGAATTGATCTATTTGAAAATATTTCAGTAAAAAATCAATATATTTTCGAAACTTGCCCACAGTTCCCCAAAGCGAATAAAAAATTGATAATGGAGAAAGTTCGGAAGACCTTGCAGCCGGTTTCCAAGGAATTTATTCAAACGTACGCTCCGCCTAAGGACACGGAAGATGGCATTCGGATGTTGAATTATGAACAGCTTAGGTATAATAATTTATATCGGTCCTTGTATGACTAATTGGTGATTTGTTTTGTTTGTGTCTATGATTAAATTTGTAATTTGTAGGAAAGCGTTGAAACGATATATGAAGGACGACATCACGGAACACGAAATGATCACGATTGCGCGATGTTATTCGTCTCCCGAAAAAGTGGAATTTAAATCGAGACAATACGTGAGGTGAGCAAACTAGTATTTCGATAAAATTTTATAAAGCTTGTCAAGATCTCGTCAGTTTATAAATATTAGATAAAAAAGCGTTGATTTTGTCTCATAAGATGTTATAAACATTTAATTCATACGATAGTCTTTAGAAATTAAAAATATCCACAATTATTGGTTGTATTTTTAGACAATTGTTGCACACCGAACTACATCGATCTCTATGGCACGGTCTCGATCGATTGAAAGAGGATTTGCTTCATTGGGATGGAGATAGAACGGGATTCTTACCTCGAGAGTCCTTGTACGCGATCCTGCGCGGTTGCAGAATTCCTGTCGATGTGGAGCTATTGAATTCCATGCTAGATCAGTGAGTAAAACGAATGTACATCACTCGATTTATATTTTTAAATTTTATATTGCAATAATATTGTAACGCGCATTACGATTGTTTTAAGTTTGCACAAAGGTGAAGACGGTAAACTCGATTATAACGACCTGCTGCAGTTCATGAACGTGAAAATCGACCCTTTGCCACCGGCTGAACCTATAAATATCAAAGTACGTGACCGATATATATTTGCTTTAAAGAAAATTGCGTAATACTATTTGCTTCTCTTAATAATAATTACTTAATATTGTTTATCTCTTTTGATTTAAATTCGATGTTGATTATATATGTCTTCATCGTTTTGTAGACGGCGCTTTGGTGGGCATCCGAGAAGGAACCGGATTGCGGATGCGGAATTAACTGGTGCGAATTTATAAAGGATCTAGGTATAAAAGAAGAAGACGACACGGAGGACTGTGAAAATTCAGAAACGCAACATGCATAGACGTAACAAGTACGTTCTCGATTCATCCACAAGTGTGTCGCGTGAAATATTTTCTATAATTACAGTATATCTAATTACACCAGACATCCACACACACACACACACACACTTTTTAACTTGTATAATTTTTAATAATTTTTATTAGTGTCCTATATTTTTAAATTTTGCTACTGCTATTTCGCGTTACGAACGAATATAACTTTGTATCTCACCTTACAATTAAGACTATACATGCATATGTTGGAAGTGTAATTTTCAAGAGCAAAAACAATTGTATTCGATTTGCCAATCAATATGCATCGCGCTACGTGGAATCGTGAAATGAAATCTCCACCGACCTGCTTTCGTCTAACACCGTGAATAATAAAATTGATGTATAACTACTTTCGGAGCTGGTGTGTGTTGAGGAATACAATGTAAGTTACACATCGAGAAATATATCGAGCAATTCTATGTACATTATTCTGATCTATATGTCTGGGATCGCGAAGCCGTGCAGCGATGATGACAATTTACATCGCGAAACAAAATTTGCATCAATTCCACGATAATCGAGAGAGGCGACGAACTGAGAGAGGATTATTGTCGCGCGTACGTGTGTACGTACGACACAGAGAGTTGCCACGAGACACACACACATTGAATAAATAGCAAATAACACGATAAATAACTCCTCTATTACGTATTACCACGAGTTACACATTCACGGTGAATAATTTATCGTCTAAATAATTAGCAGTTTACGTCTCTTTTCTCTCTTCCTCTCTCTGTTTTTTTTTTTTTTTTATCTGCGCGCGAGAGCAGGTTTTCTTTCCCCACGCGTTTGAATGCGCTCGAGGGAAGAGAGATCTTCCCATTCGCGCGTATATCTCGCAGTAAATTCAAGTCTCAATTTAATTTGCATCCATCTATAAATTAAACACGCGTGGATTTACTTTCGTCGTCCTAGCGCGCGTTCTCTTTTGAGAGAGAGAAAGAGAGACTCGTTTTGCGGAAAGCCACTCTCACGTATGTATATCATTTTTTTTTTTTTTTTTTTTTTTTTTTTTTTTTTTGATTGATTTAATTGCACGTGTACGTTTCTATGACTCGCGTGCATGTCTTGCATTTCACTTCGTAGCAGCAACTGAAGTATTTGCAATTGCACCTCTCGAGAATCCTCTCGGTCCTGGTGACGTGGCCGCGACTGCAGCAGAGATACTCGCAGCCCTCGTAACCGGAGCTGTTGCCGTTGCATTGCCTGTGCAAAAATTTATTTTGTATCTAATAACTTTTCATCGTTCGGAAATAGCAGGGGGAGAGACAGAGAGAAGTGAGTTCTTTCTTACAGAGTTGAGAGACTATTATTCATCCTGCAATTCCTGTGTAATTGTCAGGAAATTACTAGCAATTATTCGCGAGGGACAGAAGAAGGAAGTAGAAACTACATCATTTTAACGAACTCGTCTTCCTCCAGTTGAAAAGCCTTCATTATTATTAATCGATTTGCATCGTGTGTCGGTTAATAAGCGACACACTTGGCGCGAACGAGAGACTACCGCGTGCGCAAATTATGCGGATATTCGCCGCGTGCGGTGTGAAAGAAAAAAAAGAAAATTTTCGAGGAGCGTTTCGTCGCGTACATGTGGAACGCCCGAAGGCGTCTTCGTGTGATAAACATTCTACCACGCCTACTTTGTATAATTATAGGCGGGCTTATAATTACTGGGTTGTAAGTTGTAAAACCCGGCGAGGCGAGCCAGCGGTAACCAAAGAACCTGCCACCCATATACATGTCCGGAGTGTGTTGCGCGGTGAAGAAAATATATCGATTCTGTCCGATCTAAAAATAGGATTAAATTTACGAAATTAACGGATTTCTCATCGTGCGTTGTTCTTCTCCGGAAAGAGAAACTCGAGCGTCACGAAAATCGCACTCGACGATTAGCGGTTCGTAAAGATAAATCTCGCCTCGGAATTAACATAGCGTGAAATCGTGTTTGCGTCTCGAAAGAAGCCAATCTCCGGATCTAGATAAGCTGAGATATATATGACACACAGATAGAAGAAATGTAGTTGGAAGTTACTTTGTTCGTTAATCGAATCAAGAATCGGCTGATTATTATTTACAAAGAAAAATAAAATTAATAAAGTAAATTAAAATAAATTATTTAAAAATTATGAATATATAATAACACTTATTATATATAAATTACTTTCATTGTTAAAAATAGTCCTTTGAACACAATAGAAAATAAATAAAGAAAAAAGTATCATCAGAATTATAAAATTATCTTTTACGCGCATTTTTACACATGAATTATTTCTAGATTCGGCATTAAACGCAAAAATATTGGTCATCATACGTGAATCGTGGCGTTACGCTTGGAAATTACCGTGACATCCGACACACGCAGTTTACGCGGGCATCCCTTATCGCGCGCGCGTTTCACGCAATGCGAAAGCCACATGCGGGATTGTTACAGATAATCGGCGGCCGGATGCGAGTTACAGGGCGAAACAAGACAAAGGAGCCCTACACCGGAGATCCAACCGTCACGCTCGCGTCCGATGCTTCCTGCGCCTTACACACACACACACACACACACATATCAGAAGAACTCTGCAGTCATCATCCCTGGAATGCCGTGGGTGATCTTAATTCACGCGGAGCGAAGCGTGGATAATCCGGACGGGACGATGAGGAGTCATCATCTCATTCGCCGTCGGAAAATCCGTGGCGAATGCAATCACCGCGCGTTACAAAAGCCGGGGCCCTTTTTCCGCCGCGCGCGTAGCGGATGTGACACTTTCTTCGACGATGAATTAGCAGCACTTTACGCACAAGATGATTCACACAGAGAGACCGCGTTTATTCGCGCGATAACAAATCCCATATCGAAATGGCACCTTTCCTCGTCACTTTTTGCGACACTTGCAAATCGTAAACCGGGTACATAAAGGATACCAAAAATACACGGACGAACGATCTTCCGACGTTCAATTTGACGCAAAGATAAAACTCCATTCCGCATCCATTAAAGAACCACGGGACCGAAGTGCGATATACGTCGGCAAAGTGGCTCTTCGAATGATCGTAAAAGCGTCTTCGTTTAAAGCCGTTTTTCTCGTCGAACGGTAGCTCGCGAAATGGCACGCAGGCGAAAATTAGCGTTAGCACCTTTGCCGGTGGCGAAAGAGAAAGAAAGAAAAACTTGTACGCGGGATCGTGAATGGACGTGAGTCGTAACGGTGTGTTCGGCGAGCTGAGTTCTCGGACGCGTCGTAAAACAGCATTCACATTCGATTTTGCGAGAACAGGTTCGGGACGCTCCCAGAAGAAATCTCTCATTCATTGCTCCCGCGTAATTGCTAACGCATAAATAAAAACGGCAATACCGCTGATAACTGCGGGAACTTCGTTGCGTGTGGCACGAAAGCGTTACGCGCGCGCGTCGACGACTCGTCGAGAAGAGAAGATTAGGCGAAAAGCACTTTGTCGATATGCGAAGTAAAAAAAAAAAAAAAAACAAAAATCGATACACAGCTGGGCTCTCTGGGCGAAAATCGCGAAGAGAGACAATTGAGAACGATTGTTTCTCGATAAGAGGAAACCTTTTCTCGTTCGAACTCAAGTATTCCCGTTCGCCATCTCAACATTACCAGCTGTGAGATGCGATTCGAGCTCTATTTTATGCGCGATATATACAATCCCGCGCGTATCCCGTCGCGAGATATAAAATTTACGCGGAGCAAAAAGTCGTTCGGTGAACGTTTCTAACGAGCCAACCGATTTACGAGTCCTAACGAGTTTTATCCCGAAATCGTTTTACAGCGGGGGAATAACCGTTTCCTCGCGACGTCGATTAAAACGCAATCAGATCGTCTTTCGCGTTTCTCCGAGTCATGTAAATGGCACAGGTTTCTCAATATCGTATTTGATTTTCACATTACGCGGTAATATATATATATATATATATATATATAGTAGTTTGTAGAAAATAACATCAGACCTGCCGATCGTTCCGAGACTGCCTCTCTTCTTGTCCGGCAAACAGTAATCCGAACTCTTGGTGGTGTAAAGCAGATTGTCGTGGTGATAGAGGGGTGGTAATCTACCGCCGGATTTGGTTTTGACCTCCACCGCGGAGGTGTATCTGCGAAGCAGGCGACTTCCGGCCGCGGACGGTCCCGCTGCGCCCAGACCGCGCCAGCAGGTACGCACGCTGCAGGATCCCGACACCCCGTGGCACTTGCACTCCAAGGTCAGCGATTGTTCGACCGCCTGTCATCGCGCGTCATCGCGCGTATACGCGAGAGAAATATTATTATAATCGAATTACGGTAGCTATTTCGCGGAAATGCGTGCGTATCGGCAGATACATGCATGTGTACTTACTCTGCGACCAGCCCTGTTGTTGTGCATGTTGACCGCGTGCAACAACTTCGCGGTCGCGCCGGTACCGGGCGGCGTTGAACCCTGAAGAAACCGCTTCGCCATCCTCGAGGCGGATCTCACGTCGTCCCCGCAGCCGCCCCACTTGAAGGAGTTTCTCGTGGACAGGGTGTCGAAGGAAACGGACATGGCGGTGAAGGACGAGGGCGAGATGAGCGCCGAGGGTGAGGGCGGCTCTCTGCGCGGCGGGGTCGCGCACGAACAGGCCGCCAGGTTCCCCAAAGCGCATCCCCGTGCAAGTCGCCAGACCGCGGAGGCAGCCGACATTGCGTAAACGAAGGCTTGCTCTCGCGTGCCTGTAATAAATGCCCACAAATACACAAAAAGACGTGTACCAATTATTACGTTATTTTTTTTTTCAATATTTAATATGGACCGATTGCGTTCGATAAACATTTATCTGAAGAAACGATAAAGTAAATGTCCAAATCACTGGCTGGACGTCTATTAAAGAAGAACTAATTTACAACAAAGTATTGATATAAAGTTAGAGAAGCTAATATTTAAAAATATATCTTAAAAATACTTAGAACATTGAGAATTGTCATATAATTAATATTTACATATCGATAATTATTTCTTTAACGAACGTCCGACCACGTGTCCGGTCATCGGGACATTTACCCCTTCTGCTTCTTCACATATACTTTCGATAATAAAAATCGCTTTTGTTTAAAATACATTCGCGTATGTAGCGTGACGGGAATGGGATGCAAACACGGCCGGGATGTTACTTCTTTCATTAGCGCCTCTCAGTTTTCTCATTAACGAAGAATATCTCGATTTCTCGGACGCACTTCTATTTACAATATAATCATCGTGAAACGCGAGCGATTAATCCGACCGAGACCGGGAGGAAAGGTACACGGTTTGTTAATGATCGCTAAATGAGGCGCGCGCTCGCCAGGTCTTCCTATTTACGTCGGAATTCCTCAAAGGATATTCGATACGTTTCCACGGAACATTCATCGGCTATCGCATCTCTCCGTCGCGAGCGAACTCACTGATTACGAGTTTATTATGAGTGAAATCGATGCATAATAAACGAAGCGAAGGAGAAACGGCGCTTATATACGTACGGCGATGCTTAATTACTCGAGAACAATATAATTAATTATAATAATAATAAATACATTATTACGATAATATGTAAATTGTTATTTAGACTCAATATTAGTGACAAAAAAATAAATCGAGCTAAATAAAAGTAACGCAAGTAAATGTTTGAAAATATATCAAATTTTCTTCTGTCCCGATATTTTTACTTATGTATAGCTTTTTATTTTGACGATTGAGTCAAAAATTCAAAACAAAAAAACCTACGAGAATTTGCGATACAGCGATGATTTTTTTTGTGCACACACCTGTAAGCAATTCGGACGTGTAGCTGGGCGCGCGTTCGATACTGCTACAGTTCCACCTGCGGTAACGAAACGCTTGCTGACATACCGTTGACGTGTCTTTGGCAGCTTGGACCAAACCGGGCATCAAATCCGGCGTGGCCCGGCAGGCTCTGGCCTGTTTCCTCTCCAACAAGCCCGCGTTCTTCGCGCTGGTGCACGCTTCTTTGGTCCACGTGTACGTGTCGCTGGTGCGACCGAGGCCGCTAAACACAACACGCTTGTTAATCAATGTTAGATAAATAGGTCAGACACCAAACGCGCCATGCTTAATCAATGTTAGATGTAAACGAGTCGGATGAGACGTGGTTAAGTTGATGCGTTAATAAATTAATTGTCTAGCGAAGATTAAAATTTGCGTCCTCGATCGCGGGATGAAAATTGAACTTCAGTTCAAAATCGCGTCTCGTGTGATTCGCGATTGTAATACCACCAAAACTAAAACGATCAAAAATTATCGTTCATGTTTACAAATCGTAAACTCAGCCGTCAATGCTCGCGCGGGCGTTCGGAATGAAGGTTTCTCGTTTCGACCTGCGTCTTCGACACAACACTTGGAAACACGCGAGCGTGGAATTTAGGGTAAAACGCTTCGGTATATATACCTACTACACAACTCGAACGATTGGCGAAAGGGCAGTCCACCTCTCCCGGGTGAACGGTCCCGGGCACAGCCCCCGCGCCGAGTCGTAAATCAGGGGGTGAATTTTCGAAAATTATAGGGCGCGCGGCTGAAAAGGGCTCTCTCGGGCCTTTAAGCGCCGCGAGGCTGAATACGGCGGCGGCGTCTAAAACTCGCGGGCGCGTGAGAGAGCGCGCGGGGTATAATAATTACGAACACCTGAAAGTCGGGAATGACCCGTGCAGCACACACGCGCGGACCGCCGCGTCTAGACGTAACAACCCTGGGAATGGCCGGATCGCCAACCCCGTGTCACGGAGCCTACCCTCGGAATTACCCTATCAAAAGCCCGCGGCTCTCTAATTCATTATTACCGTCCGTGCCTCCTTCTTCCTCCCCCGCGATGACATTTCGAGAGAGACCCCCGCGTTACGACCCGACCCGGGAATCTAATTTCCGCATAAACGCCTCGCGAGCGTTCCTTACGACTCGCGCGAAAGCGCGCTTGCCTTGCGCAACAACCGCACTTACTTGCGATACAAGCAATGTAGCGCGCGAGAATTGACATATATATTGTATTATGTATAAAATATATTATATTATATGTATAAAAACAGCAAATATATATATGTAGAAACTTTATAGATTGTTTTATTGTGTGTATATTTTTTTTTGCAACAAATATCTGCCTGAACCACGAGCAGAACTCTCTTAATTAATTCGAAAATTATGTGATAATTGCACACATTATTGTTGAATATTTTTTTAATATAAACTTTTTAATTTCTGCTTAATTTCTGACAGTTTTTGTACATACGATTAGTAGTGGGTGCTTGCAGATTTCTCTGAAAGAAGTGGTCTCTTATAGCGTTCGCATATAATGGAGTTCGACTCTATCGTCTGAGTGATATATTTCGCTCCGGAAAGAGAGAGATATGCGTTTCTTGACGGGGGATATCGCACACGCGTTCTTTGCACGAACGGCTCATTAAAGCCGCACGCATGAAGGGTGTTAAAGCTCCGCGAAATTCCCGCGTCTTGCTCGGAAATCTTTTCTTTGTGTCGCGAGATAAAAAAAATACGAGAAGGTGGAAACGTTTCATCTGACAGCGGCCTAGGAATTTCCACGGCGCTCGTTCTTTACGAGCCATAAATATCCGGGTCCGGAGTTATCATAGCTCATTAAGGCGCGCGGTTCGGCAATGATTACTTCGGCAATCCGGTATCGGACTAACGAAGGAACTTTGGCTCGCCGCATAATTCGCTCGACAAAATAATAAATGTAGCGCGCACCGGGAAACGGGGCAATTTCGGGGCTTGATTATCGGTTTGATATCTCAATTGAGCGCGCGAATGGAAAACAGGGGGGGGGGGTTAAATAAAACTTGGAACAAATTCGGACCACCACGGTGGGCGATCGTGTCTTCTCCGGGAATAATTTGTGAAATACTCGCGTTAAATTAAACGCGAGAGAAGATTGATCAAGAAGACGATCTCTCTCTCCTTAGTTGCGATGTGTTTTACTGCTTGAACGTGCAATTATGTAAATAATTTTCCTTAAGCAGCGCATGTCGGCAGATTGCTTTAATGAAAACACGTTTCACGCGTGGTATGAAATTGACTTGTGCGCGAGAAGACATATGAGCGTGCTTGCGCAATAACCGAATTTAAAATTAGCCACAGAAGAGAACACGTGCGTGTGAGATTTTCGCGATTAGTCGCGGTGGTAATTAAGAATGTTTTCGAGCGACAAAGTTTTTTTTAATATTCTTGTCGGGAGTAACAACTGAATAACTGATTTGAAGCGATAACATCGAGCAACAACTTGTCGAAAAGTAGAAAGCGTAACCGAATCGCGGTTACTAGATTCCAATTATGATTTTAAACGCGCTTCGGGCAATAACGTGTCTTACTATATCACCAGACAGTAATATGTAAATGACAAATCGCCTTGTATGCGTTGGTCAGTGTAACGTTGAAAAAACGTTTCTGAACATTTTGTAAACGCGAATATTCTTACGTTAGAGCAATTAAACATGCGTGTGCGCGCGGTGTAAGATATTTAAATGTCCCCATAACCGGACAAGTCCCCACCGTTCAAACATTTATTAAAGAAATAATTATCAAACAGTATTTATAAAAATACCTAAAATATTGAGAAAATTGTTATGATTAATATTTACATGTCTAATGATTATTTCTTTAATATCAACGTCCGGTCGTTGGGACATTTGCTTCACAAAATTTCCGGCATATAAATTTCCAAGTCTGACGAAGCAGAGTTATTGTACGGCAAAGTCGGAAGAGCAAACGCAAAGATGCGATATTTAATGAGCAGTCGCAGCGAACGACAGCCATTCACGTCCAGCCATTCACGGACGTAAAAATCGCAACTGGACGAAGCGCGACGAAGGTTCGCTTAATACGGGATTTATACAGCTCGGTGCCACGATGATCGCTCGTTGCAAGTAGCAGATGTCGAATCGACTAATCGCAATTGTATGTACATGATACCCGCGACCGCAACAACTTGCGACAAGCAAGCAGACTCGCGGCCTAAGCTGCAGGCAGCTTCGCGCGCCGCAAAGTAATTTACGATCAGCTCTCTCAAGACGAATGCGCGACTATTTGCTATCGCGCGTCAGATAATTAATTATCAACGACCCGAAGTGCACACATGTGTACCATTCGCTCGCGATGCTCGGACTAATCGCGCGATTTGCTTCTAATCAATTTTGAGGACTCCGTTATGCAGATGTTAATTGATGTGTAAGTTGTACAGGGTTACGTGAAGATTAATATTGAAGCGATACGTCATATCAGAATTACAGTCGGCGGCTACCGGAACGGGAATAAACCCGTGGAGATTCTACGGGTGTCGAGGCTTTTCAGCAGAGCTGATAAATTAGCGAGACAATATCGTGATAATACACACACGTTATATAGTTTGAAATTAACATCTTGGAATAATAAATCGTAGCTTGTTACCGAAGAGAGTTGTGGAAATGTCTTGAAGGAATGCGAGAAACGCGCGATGTCAAGGATAGAAGCGGGCGGAGGTGATTTATGTAGTGGTACTTCTTGCAACACGATAATTGCCCATTGTACATAACATAACCAATAATTTACAAAATATATGATAAATACCACGAGTGTGGTTCACGGCTAACTACGTTGGCATAGTTTAATAACTACTTTCGTTATTACGTGGTTTCAACGTAATTATTTTTTTCTCTCGCTCCTGACACACAATATCGAACCGTTCTCGCAGGCGCGAAACAGCAGCTTATTTTGCTTCCAACAGAAGGAAGTTCACGGACGTTCGCGCGCGCGGGATATTCTTATATGTGCGGTGGAAAAAAAAACGGTTGCAACGCGCCTTTTGAAACAGTCCGTGGAACCAGCTGCACTTTCGAAATTCATATATTTCGAGATTTGTGGAATCATAAAGAGCAGTTTTTACGAGACCGATAATAGGCGCGAGCGCCTACGAGTCTCCTCCCGAACGATAAGTGAAGAAAAAAAAAAAGAGAAACTGTGTTGTTCAGGGGGCGTATCTTACGAGAAGATATAAAGATAACTTTGCCGATCTCTTCGCGGATCTCTGACGACATTCCGATAAATTAGATATTAATGCTTTCAAGTCTCTCTCCCTTTCGTTTTCTCTCAATTTCTTTATAAATAAATATATGCAATTCAATTCTTCATATAAACATTGAGCAAATGTTGAGCTTCTTATTCACAAAACCGATCATTTCAACGATTGTCTCGCCGGTATGACGAGTAACAAATTAACGAGAAAAGCGATCGAGGTCTGGTTACCACTCGCGTAGGACGAGTTTCTCGACGCAATCCCATCGCTCTGAGTTGCGCGCTCGTCTTGCATCAAGTTAAGACGCGTGATTTACGAGCAATGGCATTGTCGAGATCGCTCCGGTCAAGAATGATCTTATAAATAGCGACTCGCGTGTGATTCAGCGCGACCTTCCGGACGTTTGCGCGCTCACGTCGAGAGAGAGAGGAAAGGGTTGCGCTTAAATTATTATAAATCGATCGCTGGCCTCGATCCGCCAAACAAACTCTTGATTGCAATCCCGCTGAAAGAGTCTCGAAATCATCAACCACGAGATCTTCGATCTCTTTCCTCCAAACGATGATTAATGAATTCCGTGTGATGCAGTCGCGCATATATGTTCGCGCGCGAAAAGATGAGAAAAAATGAGGATACGGCTGCACGCTGGAAGAGAACAGCGCAAAAAGCGGAAAACTTATTTTGTATCCTCGAGACCTTATTCGTCTCTGAGAGCTTCTTTTCCAATTTTTTAAATCGCCGAAAGAACCAGAGAACTATCGGCATGTCCGTTTTCACGACAAGATCATTTTTCTTCGTTTAAACAACTCCGCCGTTTCCCGGATGAAAGATCGCGCGGAGCAAGTGCGACTTCGCTCTTTAACACAGAAGGATCATCGACCAGCAACAAGATCGCGTTCGCAAAAAAATTGAACTCTTCACCCTTTAAATTATCTGTCGATATCGACGCTGCAATAATTGTATAAACAAAAGAATTTTGCCAGTAGGCTCGCGAGAGTTCGCGGAGCGAGTTCTCGGAAAGCATCGTTTATAAATCACGATCCTCGCGCGAGCGCAACCCCTAATCTTCCACCTCCGCCCGTGCGCCGCTCGCGCGTCCGATCGTCTTCCTTTCGTATTTCCCCTTCGCGTCCCCCTCCGTATGTTTCCCCATATTTTGGTTTTGCACGCAAAACCACCATCACTCCGCCATTCATCATCCACCGCCGCTCACAGCCTTCTCTCCGTTTCCGCTTTTCCCACTCCCTTTCTCTTCTTTCGTTTCGTCTCTTCAGCTCTCTCGCACGCGTCTCCCTACGACGACGACGATGGAACTTCGCCACGAATCGCGCACGACAATTAACGCGACCGAAGAGGAACGAATGAGAGAGGAGAGCTTGACCGACGCGATCGGCGCCCGCGGCCTTGAATGTTAACGAGACGTCTTCGTGCCGCAGCGCTTCGCAAATGACAAGAATGATTTCGGGCGCGGGAATGATTGATAGGAATCGGGGGAGGATGATGAGAAACGTAACGCTCACGAAATGGTCTCTTTATTCAGAATCGAAATAAAGAAATACAAAGAGAAAGACAAATAACACACTGTCTCGATGAGGGGCGAAAAAATTCGTGACGAGAATATTTGTTCTCAGAACCAATCTTTTTGATAATCAACGCGTATACGTTTCTAGAAACTGGTTTATCTCGAAAACTCTCGATGACACGAGAAATAACCGAAGGAACATCAAATATTTTTCTGTTAATTAAAAAGCGAGTAAAAGAGGAAGAGGGAGAAAGATATAAAGAAAGAAATTTGTTGACGGGATGGTTGAAGAAATGCCCCTTCTACGTAAAAAAAAAAAAAAAAAAATTTGTGAGGGTGGAAACGGATCTACCTCATCTACCGCGTGCTGGCAATAATTAAAAGCGGTTGGTCTGAAAAATAAGGAGCGCCGCGATATAAATTGGCCGCACAAGGTATATATACCTCGCGAAAAAAATAATAAAACCGACGCCGATAATCATCCCGCGCTTTTCATTTGCGAAACGTATCGGCCGGAATAATGAACGCGAAGCGCGCTGTCCGTTTATGCGGCCCGCCATAAAGCGGCACTAACGATATATCTTTATTCACCGGATGTGCATGCGAAATTTATGTCGGTCGCGATCGTCCGCACATCGCTCCGTGTGTCGGACCGCGCGCTCCCCCGGGTATCTCTCGATCTCGATCTGAGAAAAATTATAATAAATCGAGAGACCGCTCGCGCGTATATAAAGTACGCCCCGCACGCGCTCTACCGAACGCGTTTCCCTCGGCCACTAATCTATTTGTTTCTCATTAACGGACCTACATTAATCTTCGAACTCGTCCGTAGCCACCGCGAGCCAAACGTGAGTGCGCAAATGGAACTCGTTATCGTGCGAGGTCTCCCGTCGAAGAAGAACTTTTCGGATGTCTGCGCCCTCGGCATCCGATCGGCATGCACGCACACACACACACACACACATAATATTTAAGTTTCAATTTAGATTTATTCTTAATGACAGTTTAAGGAAAGAGAAAAAAATGCGGGACGAAAGAATAATAAAAAGCAAAGATCGAAAATTCGAAGGATTGAAATATCGAGGTGTTTGACGTGCATCTGTGCGGCAACTTTTGTGAAAAAAATATTAAAAAAGCAGCTGGAAGTTATTTCTGCGCAATAAGACAAATTTTTCTCTCGTTTTAAGCCGCGCTAATCCGATTGACATTTCGGAGTCCGTAAATGTCGGGACACGTGGCGCACAGACAGATTTCTATCGCGGAGATTTATTATTGCACGAAGAAGAGTCGTTCGGCGACACACACACACGCGCACACGCGACACCGCGGGAACACAAAAGAAAAAAACAGAATAATTAAAGAAAAAAATTAAAAATCGAGTACTACTCACAGCCATTTTATACATCTGCCATCTTGGATCAGCAGCACGAATAGCAGAAGCCAGACTTTAGCACCGCTTCGCTTCTTTATCCGCATCTTTTCCCGTTTCGCATTCTAAAAGCTCAACATCGTCGCGTTCTCGTTTTCAGGAGTGTGACTGACGAGCACGATTTTCGATTTTTCGCTCTTTCAAAGACCGCCGACCGTTCATCGACGCTGCGTAAATAGCGCCGCGAAAATTCGAGATCTCTTCGTCCCAGCCATCATTTTCAACTTTGCAGCGAGCGCCAGAAAGTCTATACGTACAATATATGTCTCTCCTTTTTGCAAAAAAAATGTTTTCGGTCTTCAATGCATTTCGAAATTACTGGCGAATTGTGAAGAGAGTTTTTTTTTTCATTTATCTTCTCTCATTGCGTTCTCAGATCTTCGTTGTGCGAAATCGTTGACTTTGTGTAACAATATCTTTATATTTTCTCGAAAAACAATCTTCTTGCAACGAAGTCAGTGTTTGGATCAACAGACTTTTGCGCCAAAAATTCTTTACAGTCTCTGTGTATTTTTTGATAAAATTGTGTTAATCAAATTACGCAGAGATATTCAATAATTGTTTTTGTTGCTGATTTACGTGTAACATTCTACTGAACACAAGTATCTAACAATTCTTCGGTGACACATTTTGATTTGCGTTAGATTCCAGACTTGTTCTCGAAGCAGCAAGTTGACAGGCGACTTCTTTAGTTTATGAAATCGCAGGACACGCGCACATGTTCACCAAATACAAAGCACTTTTCATAAAAATCGCAAGCGAAAAAACGACGTGGACGGCGCACTTCGGAATCCTGCAGGATCTGCGACGATTTCGGCGGAACTTTGCCGTGCGGCGTGCGTCCAGCTCGGCAGGGAGTCTGCGTGCTTACAGGTGTCCGTCGGAGCAGTCCCGCAGGATTTGCGAGCCACCGGTGGTGGTGGTGGTGGTGGTGGAGGAGTCCTCCTACTACTTCACTTCCTCCTACTTCGTCTCCGTACTCTTGAGCCTTTTCTTTTCTCGATGTGCAAGGAGTCCAGTGATCAACACAGGAATACTCTTCGCCATCGTCGAAAGAAAAGAAAGCCAATTGCCGTTGATAATTCTTTGTTAATCCTTTCACAGAACTTGACCTCACGTGTGTGCAGTTTTATATAAAACTTAAGTCAAAAAAGTTGTTTAATTTAAAATTTAATTTTTTTCGACGGATACATTTTCAATTCTCGCAGCATAAATATTCTTGACAAGGAAAAGTTAAGTTTCCACAGATCAAAGAATAATTTTCTTTTATTTATTCAGTTTTTTACTTTGATTCTTCGTTCGTACTTTAATTTCATCTAACCACGCTACGATTTTCTAATATCATCCGAGAATGTCTCTTTTTATATCCTAAAAAAGAAAGATGATCAGAGATCCTGAGAGACCACCTTCTTGCGGGATTGACTTTAACGAGCAGGCGGTATCTTTGTGATCATTTGTTTTACTATAAGGCGGAGCCAAAACAATTTATTCCTGCCTTTGCCATTTAAAGACTTGTGAGTATCGCCGCTGTCTTTCGCGGATTCGTCGATCAAGGGCGAACGAATATTGACCTGAAATTCTTCCAGAACGAAATCATCGTGCGATGATTCTTCGAGCGTAATTTTATTACATTCTAAAATTCTGATTTTAATGAAACTTTGCACACATGTAGATAAGACAAATAGATGAATGTAGAAATTTGCGATTGCTGTTCACGTGTGCAAAATTTCATCAGAGTCGAATTCGCGAGGTTTCCTTGTTAGTATTTTGACATGATCTCATTTAAGCAATTTTTTTCTTAAATAGTACAGTAGTTCCAATTAAATATGTTTATTTTTTATTTCCAAAAGTAGATTTTATTCCGTGCTTCAATTAGAATTAGCTCCGTGAGTGTGCCTTGTCCGGCGCTAATTATCCTGCCAATTTTGTCCACGATGCGCCGATCGTTCGTCTTCCTTTTCGTTCTTCTTAGCTTCGTACTTTGCTCGGCCCTTCCGTTGCCCCGTTGCTGTCGATAAATAATCCTCCGTCAGACGTTCATTACGTCGTTAAGTTTTCGGGCCCCGGACTTATATATATCCAACCCTCCGCTCACGCGGTGCGAGCGGCTTCGCCCGCAGCGGTAACCCGGGAAATATCGTATGCCGTGTAAAAGGATCCGAAATACTTCATTCAATAAGGAATACGTCGGTGCAAATAAGGAGCAAAAATTGATATGTCTCACAATGAGAGACGACGTTTACTTGTTTTCTAACAAAAATATACACGTTCAGTTGCAGCCACATTGAATTACAAATTGTTCGAAGTGAAAAATCATTTAAATATGTGATATATATTCACTGACTTAATCTTCAAAATTATTTTTTCAACACAAAGTAGATATTATTAATTCTTTTTACCGCTGTAGATAATTATTTTCATAATATTACGACGTGTGCTTTGAATTTCTTTATAACCACGTGAATGTTTGATATTGAATACAATGTGGCTATGGTGTGGCTTCATGAGAGAGTGTTTAGTTAGAATAATTGAGAAAAAAAAATAATGACAGGTGTTGGCGCGCACTTTCGCAAGCCTCGGAAAAACGCGCGGCTGGCACATCGAGCGGCAATACTGGCAATATTGCGAAGTATTCCGAGAAACGACGGATTTTTCGCCGCGAGCGATCTTCTCTCGCGAGAAAACATTTAGTATATATGCAACAGCTTTGTGTCGAACAAAAGTAAGAAAATATCTTTGTTTGTAATCTCTCTCTCTCGGTATATGAGTGAATGGCACATTAACTTACATTCACAGCTCGCAGTTCGCAATGCGTTTTACACCTCATTAATTTAAGAGCCGCGGATGAAAGTGAATGCAACACGCACCACCGGAGGAGATCCGAAAGATTTCCGCATCATACAAGTCATAAATTTTATCCCATTAGGTTTATATTAACAACACGCTTGTCTCTGTCCAATTATTTTCTCACGCGCGATCCCGAGTGTGACCTCTCGTAGTTTTCCTTCGTTTCTTTTCATCTCAATGCGGTTAATTCGCTAATAAGTAAAATTGCCCCGTTGTAAGAACATTGATTTTTTTGCGGGAAAGAAATAAGATGTATCGCAATAGGAGAATATTTTAATAAAATCTAGATTAAAATATGAAAAAGAAAGAGAGAGAGAAAGAGAGAAAAGAGAGATTATACACGAACAATTCGATGCATAATGAGTTAATAAGGACAATAGTGCAACGTCTCGGTTACCAAGAGAATAAAGGGTTAAAGACACGTAAAAGTTTTATTAGCGGAAAAGTTAGCCGGTGAAAAAGATAAAAGAGAAGTAAGGGAGAAAGTAACTCCTTCGTTTCAGATTATTTCCCAGCATTATTCGCCGAAGAAGACATCGACCATAAAAAAGGGACAAGCAGATCTGGCGACAGCTGCTTCGCTATTAAAAGCGACTTAAACTCCAAACCCTTCCCGCGATCGCGAAGGTACTTTCCTCTCTCCCTTGGCGCTTTCACTCGTCTCTCCTATCCTTCTCTCTATTTCTCATCTGCTTCTGCTCGTCTCTTCTTGCTCTTTTATTCTTCTCTATTCCTGTTCTCTCTCTCTCTCTCTCTCTCTCTCTCTCTCCCTTCTTCTCTAACCTCATCCCTCCATTCTGTGATTACGCATAAACAAAGCGTAATGCCACGCGTATACGCGTGCATGTGCCGGCGACATCTTGCCTGTAAATAAGTGAATTGCTAAATGAGCCGTAAAACCGTGCCTCGGAAGCTCGAAAGAAAAAAGAATCGACAAAAGAGCGCGGGTCCCGCACACATTTCGCTCTAAATTAAAATCTACGCTATATCTGCGTCTATATAAAGAGCATTTAAGAAGAAATAACTGTTCGACGTGATAACGCAAGAACCGTAAGAACAAAACGTGATGAAAAAAAAAAAAAAGATATACGATGTGACAAAAACCGATACGTCAAGTGAGTAATTAACTTAAAAAAATATAACAAAACTTAGTACAAAACACACGGCTGATTAACCGAAGATTTACCAGGCAGCTGCGAGTTTGCCGCAACGCAAGGCGGATGTCGCGAAAGCTAGAGCTGTAGACATCTCTATTTGCATGGAACACGATTAATTAATACGAAATATATACCGGTAATTAAATAGATATCAACCTTCTCCTCGCACAATGGCAGCGTCTCATCTGCATAATCTCTATACAATAACGTAGTGAAAAGAACAGTTTTGTCCCTCCCGACAATGAACTTTTTTGCACCCTCCCGACGGTCACATCCCAACTCCGCTCTATTTTACTAATAAGGATATATATATATATACAGGGTGGTTTGCCACTGTGATTAAAAAGAATACAAAAAATCCTTTCCTAAATACAAAACAAAAAAACGCGTATGAAATTTCACAAAAAAAGCTGTTCGGTTAAAAATAAAAGTTACATAAAGTCTTTTGCAAATTAAGCTTCGAAAAATGCGCGATACGACCTTAATTGCAATTGATTTTCAAGCTTAATGTCATTCTATTTATGCAAAATACATCAAATAATATTACGTATGTCTGTTTCTTTTTTTTATATCGCATTCTCAGAATTATCAGTGATATGTACTTTATTACTTTATATCTCGGAACCGAGTCTCGTCGTTGTAACGAAACTTCGTTCGTCACCGAGTGTGTCTTGTCGATCGACTGATACAGTCATATCAGGCAGCCACGGCATCCAAGTGCCGTTAAAGTTGTACGGAAAGCCAGTCGGATCGACGGGTGCATTTGTCTGATTCATGAGGACCGATTTATAGCTGTCGATGTACGCACTCAATCTCCTGACGATCTGCAAATGTAACGACGTCTTCTTAAACCCATCACTTCCAGCCGGAAAAATGACGCGTAACAATTTGTATGTTTGTTTGTTTTTTTTTACATAAATTTTATCTGATCAATGTTACCGCCCGATCTTTCTTTAAATCTGTTCAGCTTTTGAAGACGACGTCCTATGTTAACTTTCACAATGTATTAATCACGTGAAATAATATTTCTGTACAAATTAATTTCAAATACAAAGAGGAATATTGTTTCAACTCTATGAATTTTCTTTTTTTCGTAAATACGAAACAAGAAATAACATAATGTGAAATTACATAATTAAAATCTCACCTTGGGATTCGTGGCGTATAAGTCCGTAGTTTCGCAAGGATCATTGTACACGTCGAACAAACACGTGCGATTCGTGCAATTGGATACCTTTGCTAATTTATCGCAAACTATCGTAGCCTTCTCTCGCAGTCTTTTTATTTCCGTCGGATCTAATGCGGATTTCGAAATACTCGCGATAGCTGTTGCGGCTGGTGACGTCGATACTCTCGTGAAATTGTACTTGTAATATGCTTTTTTGCTATAATGTATCTGATAGTCGGAAGTATCTAAAAAGAAGAACAAGTGTAAGTCCTTCGTATATCTTTGTAACTGCGTAATACGTACGTGTTATTTTTGTCATCAACATTTTACATATACAATATATCTACATTATGTTCTATATTAAATTATTTTTTGTAAAAAAATATATTTACCTTTTACAAGTTTGTAATTCTTTACTATCACCGCTTCGCTATTAGTTTTCTCGTCGATATTCACGAGAATTGAATTTCTTTTGCTGTGTCCTGCGTGTGCGATCATGGCCCATTGATCGATACCATCGAGATCATTTTGTTTCAAATCGTTCGGATCACCCCCGGCGGCGGAGTACAACGTCGGTAACCAATCGGTAATATGGAATAATTCCTCCGACACCCTTGACGAATGAGCAATTAAATCTGAGTAGACGCACGCTACACCTCGAACGCCGCCTTCGAACAAGCTAAATTTCAACTGCAAAATTCTTTACATTATTTCATGTAATTTATAATAAAAAAATAGAAAGTATCTTGATATAAAACTGCAACTACCCCGCGTAATGGATAATTCGATCCATAATTGTGCATAAGTCCTTCAGTTTGCGCTCCGTTATCGGATATGAAAATGACGATCGAGTTTTTCAACATGTCTGCCTTGTTCAGAGCATTGATCACTCGACCGACCGATTCATCCAGCGCGCCAACGACACCTGAAAATAAACGCAGTTAGAAAAAATGTCAGATGTCAAGCGTTAAAAATGTATCATTTTATAGTCGTAATTCAACAAACATAGGACTTAACTTTTTTATTTCACGCAAAATTGGAATTTTTGTTACTTTTATACACTGATTGCGTACTTGCGTACTTTCTTCTATTTATATCGTCGATGTAACCGAAAGTAATGTTCGTTTCCGTCCAATTGCGTACTTCCATAACTTCTTCAGCGGTGCTAGAATGCGGCGCAAGATGCGCCAGTTGCAGATACAGAGGCTTTTCAGGATTATGTGACGAAATGATGTTCTCTGCTTCGGTGGTTACCATATCAGTCGCGTAATCGTGTCTATGTTCGACGATATTATCGTCGCCCGCAATACGATGCAAATCGTAACCAGTTTGGTTCTGTAAAAACCTTTGTGTATGCAGCGGAAGTTTATTTCAGCTCTCACGTATTTGTCATATTATTTACATGACAAAAACAATTTAATATGTAGGCAGTTGCGGATTATTTAGCACATCTAGTTATTATATTTTTTTTATGCTAGTCATACATTCTTCAGATGTTGTGTTTTCTTAAGCTTCAGCAAAACTTACACTTTCAATGAGCAAATGGGTGACGTATTCTATGTATCCACTGTAATATCCAAGGAACGTGTCGAAGCCACGACGAGTGGGTCCGTGATTTCTCGTATGATAACCGACATGCCATTTTCCCACGAGATGAGTAGCATATCCGAGTCTTTGGAGATACTGAGGTAGAAGCGTTATGTTCAAAGGTATACCACGCGGCTCGGCCCCTCGCAACGGATAACCTTGCATACCTGTGTGCGTGTTATGTAAAAAAGAAAAAAACAGTTTGAAAATTTTTTCATATTGTGAAAAATTATTCGAAAGCATTTTCACATTTGATGTGAGATTATTAATTGAGATTCGCAATTATATATTTCGCGAGAATTGCGAACAGCAGACGCTATCTGGCGGTTAAACATGAGCATCCTACGTGACGATTACTGTTCGGTAAAATCTATTTTATGACTTCTCGCTTTATTTATCATTAGATAACAATAGCTATCACGACCTCGTTTCAATTGTAAAAATCGCAATCGAAGAGCGATATATTGCTAGTATAAGTGCAACTCGAGATATCTCACTTTTTTTTTTATTATCTGGTACTCGACAAGACTCGAACTTCTTATTGAATGCGTTCTAATTATTTTAACTAATAGGATGACTTTTTAGATCCAAGAATTTTTCTCGGGCAATTTTTTTGTCGCGCACAACTTTCGATATTAAATTATTTTCGATCAAATGAACAAAGTTGTTTTGAAAACCGCGTAAAAGCTACTGATTAAAAAGAAGCGATTAATTAATATAGATTACCTGTTCTTATGGGATATCGTCCGGTGAGAAAAGCTGTTCTCGACGGTGTGCACGTTGGTAATGTGTAATGCCGATTTAATATCACCCCATTGTACGCGAGTGCATCTATGTTTGGCGTAAGAAGCTCACTGACACCACGGAAACTAACGTCGTTCCATCCCTCGATTATCAAAAAATATAATGTTGTTGTAATACGTAAATATTATATGTTAAATTATTTTTTATATAATAAACAAAGGAATATAAGAGAGAAAAAGAAACGTTTCTGAAAGTAAAATGGATTGCGTTTTGCATTTGTAAAATCAAACATTACGATAATAAAAACTAAGAACAATTGCAAGTTCCTCACAAGGTCATCAGCGATGATAACAATGATGTTGGGTGGCTGCGACGAAGTATCGTATTTCCAATAATAAAAACCGATGGTAGACAAAAACGTTGAGAAAGAAACAAATAATAGTGCCTTATTCATATTCTGTCCGTGATGTGTGACTGCAAAAATAAAATTTGCATATATCTTAAATTCTTTTACATAAAGAACGACTTTTTACAATATTACATGAACGTTGATATTTGAGTCTCCGTGTTGCAACGCGTGTAGCCGTATATCTATCTCTTCTTTATACGTCCTTTTTTTCAAATAATTACAGTCAGTAAAACAATTAAAATGTAAATTAACCGCGCGTCTAGTAAAAAATAATATCGCACGCACGTATCTGAAAATATCGTGCCGAACGATTCGATAACCGTTCGATTTCACATCTAACGCGGTACTATAAATACAAGTGCAAGTTGTCATATACTTTTATGCATTCACAGCAATTGCTGTTGTCCTTCACCTGCCACCAAAAGCCTTGATCGTTAAAAAAGAAAGTTATTAAACTGAATTCTTCAAATCGCTGGCAAAAAATATAACAAAATCTTATCATGTACACCCGTTTTTATCATGGACGTTTTATTATTTGTTTTGACTCTTAGTTTATGACTTTTGAACATGATACACATACTGTAATCTTCGTCAATATATTACATAATAATGCCGTTTTTACATAATATTGCCGTTTATTATTAGAAGTGTCTATAAAGATGCGTTTCCTTTTTTTCTTGCTTTTTTGTAATTATTATTTTTGTCATTATCAAGCAAAATTAACATCCATTGCATAATAATAATTATTGTATTACAGTACAGTCTTGCAACTGATGATGACTGAATAAACAGTCAAAACGTTTTGATTCACATTAATTTACTGCACAACATTCTGCAAATTTGGTTCACATTTGCCGATTTATTATACAATTTTGATTTAAAATTAACTTTATTTATTATTTATTTTAATATATATATATATATATATTATAATATATAGAAATAATTAAAAATTATCAAATATTATTTACTTACAAAACACGCGTATACAGTTAACACTTCACACCGATCGTCTAGTAATGTATCTACGATTTACTAGCAGCGCGCTTCGAAGACTTATTAGTTAATGGACTTATCTCCTAATAAGCTAATAGTTGTGGCTGCGTATCCGCTCTCAATTGAAGTTTAAACGTGACTGCTCCGTTTGAAGCTGCGTGGGTGTATGTCGTCGATAAAGAGCCAGCGAACACGGTAATGTAATTAGTATATTGTCACAGTACGTAACGGAACATAATGTAACGGAAAATATAACAAGAATATTACATTTTACGTTACGTTACATTGTAATTTTCTATTCATTGAAAGTTGTAGTTTTATATAACAGAAATATATTTTATTATTTTTATTCTTCTCCTTATATAATTGTATTGTTTACCACATTATATCATTTGTTTTTTTTCTTTTTATCTTCATAATAGTAACTTGTTAAATCATCAAGTTATCATTATAGTTATCATCAGTTATTATTATAGTTATCCTTTTACTGATATGTGTAACTCTTTAATTATCAACTGCGTTTCATTATTGACGCAGCGTTTTAGACAAGCGATATAATTAATCGGTAAGGCGTTCATTGGCGCTACTGACAGCTAGAGGGAAAGTTCCCGTTACTCCTCGTCCTTATTCAGCGATTTTTTTATGCTCACTATATATAAGGTTATTATTGATTAAATATAAAACATATTGTTGTAATAAAGTTGATGTATAAAGAATGTATGTATAAAAAAACTAAACAATATTTACTGCATCGGTTTTGTATAACCGATAATACAACGAAAAGTAACGTTTTTTGCTAATAAAAAACTCTATCTTAAATTATTTTTCATTAAAATATTAAATATTGTTTGAAAATTATTGTAGATGTAAATTTACGTTAACAGTGTTTTTTTTCAAAAACAAAAAAAACGCTATTGCATCGAGCTTCAAGTGCCTTTGCACGGTCCTGTTTGCACGTTCAGTATATAAATAAATTTATTAATGCAATGCCGCGAGAATATGTGACGCCAACAAAAAACTGAAATCATACATATGGTAATTCGTCAGAAGAACAGATCTCGACATCTGTGACATTTGCTCAACCGAAAATAAAACCGTACATTATTGCATCGACGTTTTTAACATTGTTCCTTGAATTCTTATTATCATAATTTTAAATGTTTATCTTAAATTTGCATTAAAATTGCGTAAAAAGAAGAAACTAATCACATTCTTAATATCGATTTTTAAGTAAATAGCTGAAGAAGATTTTAAATAAAAACCGAAAACGTCACGGAATTAATTGTTATTGAAGATGTATCATTTTACTGCACCTATACTCTGCAGAAAAGCTCTTTTGCCGAAAATTAATTAATATCTTGAAAAGTGATAATATCAGAGAGTGGAAGTGTTTTATTAATTCGTGATACTTATAGAAACTAGTTTCACGAGCTAATGAATCGTTCGAGATTCCGGTATCAGTTAATTTAATGCATGCGCGGTTACATTCTAATGTTTTCAGATAAAAGCGTTATATGTAATCGTCACGAGAACGATTCCGATATGAATGTAATATGCTAAAGCCAGACAGGCCGTCGCGTTATACATGTACAAATCATCCTGCGTGATCCACGGCTCCCAGGTGTTGTTCGATCTTCTCGGATCCGCTATCCAGTCCACTGGAACTGTCATCTGCCTCGTAACGTTGCGCCCGTACATTTCTAGAAATCGGTCTAGTTCCTGAGCCATCTAAAGAAACGGAAACATTATTTTTAACTGATACATTGAACTGATTCCACATTCCAGTGTTTCCTCACCCTCGGATATTGTTCGGCGATGTTCTTTGTTTCGCAGGGATCGTTGTTGATGTCAAAGAGACACTCGGTGACGTTGCACGTGACGAAGGTGTCTCTGTAATGATAATTAGTGATATTGGGCTGACAATAGACCGTAGCTTCGCGTCTCAATTGAGTCATGGTGCTGGGTTGAGTGACCGGACCACCCAGATGAAACGTCATGCTCTGCGACACCGCGCTGTTCGAAACGATGTTGGTGTAGGTCGGCACGTTTTCTTCTTCGACATTTTTTCTGTCGTAATTCTTTGGATATATTGGCATGAATCTCTCGTATCTGTGGTAATCGAAGTGGTACGCGTCGTAGCGACCGCCCTCGATCGATCCTATAAAGAGGAGAGATTTTTTACGATTACTCGCCGAAATGTCGCGACTATGCCGCGTGTATACACACCCCGAACGAGTTTAAACTGTTTGTATATAGCGCCTTCGGTTTTCGTGATCTCGTCGATGTTCAGCAGCAACTTGTCGCGGATACTTTTACCAGCCTCGCTTAGCATATTCCACTGATTGACTCCATCGATCGCTCCTAAGTCTCGAAGATCACCACCAGCGGCGAAATAGAGGGTTGGTAACCAGTCGGTTATGTGTATCAGATTGTCGCACACGCGCGCCACTTTGCTCAATCTCGGTGACCAGAGCACGGCAACTCCTCTCACACCACCCTCGTACAGCGTGTATTTCATCTGCAATCGGAATCAATCACTATCAATATTTTTAAAATCTATCGATTGACTCTTTTTATAAATTTTTCTTTTATTTTCTCTATTCTCACGGGATTTTATTTCGTTAATTCAATAAAAGAAATAAGTAAAAACTGTCCGTAACAAATATTCATGTAGGCGATGTGCAAATTTTATTATCTGTGCGTGGCTTGTTAAAATACGCTTACACCTCGAAGAGGGTAATTAGAACCGTAATTGCTGTCTTTGCCAATAGGCGCTGCGCCGTTATCGGTGAGAAAGAGAATCAACGAATTCTTCAGCATTCCCTTGTCACCCAGAGCGTGAACGATTTGTCCGACGGAATCGTCTAATCGCGATACCATTCCTAAATTAAAATCAAAAATAAAATAACAACAAACTGTTGAGGAGGAATCGCGTGTTATCTCGATTTTCGCAATCGCATACGTACTAGCGTACTTCCGACGATTTGGATCTCTGATGTGCATAAACTGCTTATCGTAATCGTAATCGTGAGGACTCTCGACGGGTGCGTGAACGGCGAGATGTGAAATCTGAAGATAAAGCGGCCGGTACGGTTCGTGATCCTTGATAATTTGTAGCGCCTCGTCGGTGAAAAGATCCGTCACGTATTTCTTACGAGTTATGTCATATGCTGGCGCATCGCCACGATGCATGTCGTAGCCGCTCATATTCTGAATAAAATAAGACGATCAAAACCAATTGTCAAAAAGAAAAATTAACTTAAGTATATGCGAACACGAAGTATATGTGACAATTCTCGTGTGCTCTCGTTAACACCTTATACGTGTATTTGTAATCATAATACGATATGTGACTGTTGTAAAATCCGAGAACCAAATCAAAACCCCGATGCTGAGGGATGTGCAGAGGAGTGTGGTAGCCCACGTGCCACTTTCCGATCAGTTTTGTCATGTAGCCCAGGTCTCGCAAGTATTCCGGTAGAATCCTCACGTTGAGAGGAAGTCCCCTAGGCTCACCACCGTCTATACCTTTTCCTTGCATACCTACTCAAAGCAATTGCAAATGTATAAATATATAATAGCTGTTTTTTTTTTTTTTTTTGAGATCGTATGGCTTGACACAAGAGTAAACAACAGATACGTATAAATAAGAAGACCTAAGAAGATCGGACATAAGATTTTGTTATAGATAATATTAGTATTGCAAAGGGATGATCACCCACCTAGACGAATCGGATACTGTCCGGTAAAGAAAGCGGATCTGGAGGCGCTACTGGACGGCAGGACGTAATGCCTGTTTAATATAATTCCATTGTATCCCAAAGCGTCTATATTCGGAGTTAGTATTTGATTCGAGCCATGAAAACTGACGTCGTTCCATCCCTAAAAATGTTGTGCAATGTTCACGCTATTCTCTTTCTATACTTCATTATATACATCGTAAATTATAATGTTAACAATCCGATGTTTTTATAGAAAATATCTTCTTCTGTAAACAATTTTATTTAACACGTTACGTCCAGAGAAAACACACGCATAAAAGAAGAGTATTTTTTCACACATGTTTGTACGCCGGAAATTTAATTTAACATATATGAAAATTACGTGACCGAATTGTAATTGATGTGTAAGAAGAATTAGTACTCGTTAAACAACAGAATAGTAGAATGAGTCACAATTCGTGACGTACTTGTTGATCGCAGAGGCGTAGACAGTACGTAAGACGCGATAATTAACTTAAGTAAGAGGATAATTTTAATCTACGATGTACTTTAGTGCAAATTGATCAAATCAAATTAAGCGTACAAGCAAGTAACGTAGTTTCCGCAAATATAATTTATCTTAGACAAATATCGTTTTTTACATAAAATCCCGGTAGTTCGATATAAGTAGATTTTTTGCATTGAGATTCAAAACTAGAACATTCTGCTGAAAAAAAAAAAAATAATTTTTCTAACAAAAGAACAAAAGAACGTGAGGTCTTTTTATCGATTTATCTATTACACAAGTATTTTTCATGTTGCGATACTTGAAAATTTAACTTTGAAAAATTTGTCTCTGATAAAGACAGTCTCGAATGTGAACCGAGACGTTCGATATTGTTTGATTAAAAATATAGACATATAATATTTAACGCTTTGCTCGAGCATTGATTCTTTGTGATCTAAATCTCCTTCACTTTTATTTTACATCGCGCACAATTAATAAAATATTAATAAATAATTTTAAATATCTGTCCCAGCATTCTGTAAAAAGTAATATGATAAAATATGATACATTTCAAACGACATATTTATTAGCCCAGTCAAATTAGGATTTTTCTGAGGAAAAATTAGTAATAAGCTGAATTTTTGCATGGACCTTTATTTTGTCGTTTTAAAT
>QVNV01015446.1:0-46786 GCA_014825455.1 Pseudomyrmex pallidus | reverse complement strand
TTTAATTCTGGAGAAGCGTTTTTTATTCCGATCAATGAGTGCAAAATGGCATCAAAAATAAGAAATGTCGGTATTACAGGAAGGTTCAGGACTTCTTTCTAACTAATATACTTCTTGTTTACATGTTAGCGCGCACTCGTCGTACCATAGGAACATCATACACCAAGTTAAAAAAAGCATTTGCCATATGAGCGTACACTCTCGTCCATGCAGTAATTTTATTATTAATTTTCTTTAACAGCGGCAGCGTGTCTCCTATTACTGGCAAAGCAGAGTTATTTCTGGAAAATATAAAGTAGAAGTGTTTTTAAAAATTACAATATGACGATAAGAAAAAAATTTTTTAAACAAACGCTGGTTACAAGTTAAAAAAAATATAAAGTTTTTTTATTTTACTTAATAGATAGCAATATAATTAATTATATGCTACAGTTAAAATTTCGAGCTAAAAAACGTATCAAGTTTACAGAAATTTATATTTACATTATGCGATATCATACAAAAGGCACACTCAGATTATATTGCAATATACCTTTCTTTATCTAATTGCTGTTTTGTTTGATTAGTGTAAGTATACATGTAACATGCTGGATAGGAACTCGTGGTGTTCACTAGATGAAACACTCCCGTTTTCACTGGAAGTGATCTTTCTTTCGAAATGGTAATCGCATCATCCGGCGATTCTTCCTCTTTGTAAGTTACTTCGCCCTCTAGTACGGTCAACGAAACGTTCGTGAAGTCGTTGGATATGTAATTTTCCAAATACATGCCCGGAAAATCAGCCACGAATAACACGTCCGTATAATTCGACCATGTGTAAACATGTTGTTGAATTTTGTCCATCTCATATCTGAGAAAAAGAGTTTCTTTATATGTGAGCAAATTCTACATCTACTTACATATATGTAAGATTAAGACAATTTTGTGTATATAATTATGTTTAATATACAATAACATAACCAGATATAGTAATTGTTTATATATGAAGGACTTTTTTTTCAGAGTATTTGTAAACAATCAAAATTAAATACAATAATTAAGACAAGTACCTAAATGGGTATAATATATAGACATACCGATACGAATTGTACTGTGTGAGTAATGGCATCAGAAACGAAATAGGCTTCAAAGGATGCCAATCGACTGTCAACATATCGACATTTGGATTGTACACTCTCTGCTGAAATCTGCTGTTCAGCGAACACCACACATCCATGTAGATGCTTAAATTCGTGGACAGTTTCATCCACTTTTCCTTATCCTCAAACCAATGATTGGTGTTCGTTACTTCCGCTTTTTGACGCATCAGATTATCCTAAAATTTCAACAGGTGCAAAAATAATATTATTACGATAAAACAAATGATAGATATTATATTCAATAATTACAGGCGAAAATTTCAGACAGCGTGCATTTTAAAACCTTTAAGCATTGCGCGTATTGTATCGCCATATCCCCGTGTTTCACCCATCGGTCTCCTTGCACCCACGCTTCGGGATCCAAATATTGAATTTCATTGTTCGCGTTATCGTGCACCTTGATTACTATGAGTATCGTATCCCAGGCGTGGATCATCATGTCCCAGGAATAACCGTACATACCGGGCACCCAATTGTTGTAGCCCTGAAATTACATATAAGAGAAGAAGATTAAACACATATTATTTTTAAGAATAATAATTAAGAGCCAGTAATGGACAATGTAACTTTGACAAACTTGACACCTTTGATATAAAATGCGAATACGGTAGGAAAAACTGCATCGCAATATGACACAGCAACAAAGACACCACGAACTTCTGTTTTTTTGTAACTTTCGATGATTTCGATTGCTTATCTTCTCGGGCTTTTTCGCAAACACTTGTCGTTTTTTTTCCCACGGATTTAGTTAAATTGTGAAATAACTGTGTATTGTTATCTTGTTCGCTTGCATCTTCAGATTCTGTTTTAGCGACACTATTTTCATCGTTTTTTTCGCTTTCTTTCTCTAAAACTTCTTTCTCTAAAATAGTATTACATAAACATCAAAATTTATGTTAAAATAATACTCATATTGTAGAAAAAGATTAAGTAATTGTACCTTCGTGTGTCGTTTCGTCGTGTTCATTTGAGTTGTTTAAAGAGTCTTCTACTTGACTATCAGTCTCACTCTCTTTTATGTTATTTGTTTTCTTACTACTTGGCAAAATTTTTTGTTTCCAATTAATAAAGTAAAGTCCTAATCTACGTGGCCAATCAACGCGACAAAAGAGTGGCATTGTCGCCATACACACGTACGGAAACATTCCTGAAAAAATTTTTTCTTACAAGTTTTTTTTTTACCTTTTTTTGCATAAACAATTGAAACTTTATAGACAAAAATAATATCCTCCATTATTCTAATTTCATCACATTTCAAAAGTATTCTGTTTAATGTTCGAATCAACTTACCTATTCTAAATAGTCTAGAGTTCATAAAGTGGAATGCGGTGCAGAATATCATGGCCGGTATTCGTGTTTTTTCGAACAGCAACCAAAACCCGACGGACAAGTCGAAGACAAAGGCGAACCAGTGGACGATTAATAAGTCCGTTTGTTCAGGTTTTAAAAATATACTGAAAGAAATTATATATTTTCAGAAAATTGCTCTATTATTGTTTTTGATAATTTTTGATTTTTTATTTGTTTTGTGTTAAATAATGAAAATACTGCTTACTTAAATGGCTGGAAAACCCAGTGTCTGGACAGGTTCGTCATGGAGTAGCCTTCGAGCCATTCTCTTCCGGATTTTTTCAAGCCGGCCAAAAAGTAAAGCGCGAAAAATTGAAACTTAAGGATAAAGTAATTCCAGTATGGAACAAAATTACTGTTTTTTTTATTACTTACATCCAGCCCGCTGCAAAACAATGCGTTAATTTTTATAATTGTAATTAGTTTCCATTGCAATTAAATCGATTATAACAGCAGATTTTCGACTTACTAATACTTATTAGCATCCGTTCCCCAGAACAAAGTAGCTACTATACCATAAAGATAAGTATGATTGTTCCAGTAGCTCTTGTCAAGAAGAAAGATGTACCAGTAAGGCAATACAAAACAGGCGCACGCGAGTTTGAAGTGAAAACCGAGCGCGATTCCAAAAGCGCCCATCCACATCACCGTGTATATTATTATCATCCACGGTAGCGACGGCGGTTTCATTCCGTGAATCAATGGAAAATGACAGTCCCATGGATCTCCCCACTTTAAGTCAATATCTGCAAATCCTCTTTCCTCCACAACGTCTATCACCATGCATAATCCTGAAGAGAAAAGCAAAACGTTAACCAACTCTTAAGTTAAGAAAATAAAGAATATTTTTACTGAAGTAAATATTTATGACTGAAATTGTAAAAATAATTACATTATTTAAGACGGCGTTATTTATAATAACAATAAAAAACGTTCATAATGTTACACACATATTTAAATAAACCCTGTGTGATAAATAAAATATAAACTTTTTCTACGAGCAACATAAAATCACGGTTATGCTTTTATTGGCTCGAGCTATTAATTCTCATCACTGCTTTAATAGGTCTTAAATTGTGTCTAGTTCTTCTGTCATTACCAAATAGAGCTCGAGCGATTCCCAGACTGGCTGGATCAGTAGGACGATAAAGAAATTGAGTGAATTTCTCAAAACTTGACAAGTCGCTCGTTTTCACACCGGACAGTTTCTCGAAGGTATTATTGAACGATCGTTTGAATGACATCCACCAATACTGAGAAACGACTTTCTCAGAAGTTTCCACGTGTGATGATCCATCGTTCAGTGACGCGGACGCGCTTTCCGTCAATTCGTCTTTCTTTCTCATACTACACCACGATTTCTGCAAACAGAAAATGTTGGAATTTCTTAATTTAAGAGACGCAATTTAGATAGCGTGCGCACACATGACTTTAATAGTCCCTTAAAGAGCGCGGTACACTAAAGCGATAACTTTTCCAGGTACTTATTTCTGTTAATTTGGAGCAGAGGAAGACGACTGTAATGGTGACTAAATGAGCTATGTAACCGTCATTATATATATATGTATATAAAAAAAATATATAAAGAAACTTTACGAAATGTTAGTTTTATTTATCGTGTGACACACTCTTTAGTTGAGAACGATATAAATATCTAAAGGTCACTGTATATGGAACAAAAAATACAGCTTGTTGTTATAGGAAAAATATCAGTGAGCAATTATAACGAATATTAAGATAAAGATTAATGAAGGAAAGAAATGTGAGAAAACAACTTTATCGAGAGTTGAAAAATTTGATTTACATGTAATTATATTATAGACAATAAAATTTATGTTAACCGTATTATGATATTTGAAGTTTTTTTTTATAAATTAAGTTAATAAATTAACAAGTAAAAAATAAATGTCAAAAGCCGAACTGCAGTTATGCTTTCAAACTACATGCAAAGTATAAAGATCATCATAATAATATTGACAACGTGATTTTGAACTATTTCCCGCGCATGTGGAATATTTCACGCATTGACGTGTTTCCTTCGCAAAGAAGTTAGACGCTATTTCAAACGTGCAAATCTCAATAAATACAAAGAAGATTAGAAGTGCTAGTCTCGTACCTGGTTGGTTCGCTTTGTTACACATAAATGACACAACGGAAGGAATTAGTCGCTGAGATTGAAATACAAGATCTTCGTCTTCGTTGCTGCTAACGTCGCGTGGAAGAGGCTCGTCAGCTTCTGGAGTCTGGAGCAGCTCTGGAGAAGGAAGAGGAGCACTTCGCGCCAGTTGTTCCGGAGGTTCAGAGTAGGAATACCGTCGCCAGGCAACGTGGCACGGATTATTGACCCGCGCCCGCGCAATAATTATACTTCGCAGCACTTCTTCGTTCTACGTGCACTGGGATTTTTGTCGAAGATATCGATTTTTCATCAAGAGCAGAACGAGATTTCCAAGTAAACAGTATATCAGAAATTACCAAGACTATTATTAGTACAGTTTGAAAGAGAGTAGAATAAAAGTGTGCGAGACACAGTTTTTATTAAACTTGTAATTTTTTTTGCTTATTACAATATCTAAAAATTTTTAAAACAAAACAAATATTATATTATACCACATCTATAAATGCTTTATTAAATATATGACTCCGACGTTATATATCACCGCTGTCGCAACGTCATATTTATCTTACTTGTCACTAGCTTTCGCGCATCATTGCAACTCGCGGAATGTTTGCCACATTCATGGTAACAATTTCGGCAAAAAGCGTTGAAGATGATTTCGCTCGGACACGTATCTACAAGCTGTGTCAGAGTCCAGAGATCTTCTTTGCTAAAAAGACATCTCTCGCCCGTACGTCACGCTGCTCCCGTTTTAGATACGCGTTATCTCCTCTCGTCAATTTTGCTCTTTGTATCAGAATTCGCAACGAGAATAGATTTTTAACGAGCCAACGAACAATAGCGCTTTATTTTTATTTTTAAAAACATGAAAAATTTTATTTTAAGAAAAATAAAAGATGGAGTTTTTTTTTCTAGAAAATACTTCTTTAATTAGGGATTATGTGTAGTGTTTTATACAATATCTCTGTTTCCCGAGTCTAAATGTAAACATTTACAAATGCGTTACGTTACGATAAAATGTGCTCGCGCGCATACAACTGAAATAAATAAGTGTACGTAGTAAATAATGTCTGTCACAATAGCCGAGATTATTTAATCGCGCTGTGCCCGGCGTCGTTGAATCGACACCGGGAGTCTTTTCGATCTCGCAGCTGGGGCGTTTTAATGAATGGACGTCACTTCTTCGCGCGCGTTGCATATATATTCTCAACGGCCGTTTTAGAGCCATAAAACAAAAGACTGATTTATTTCAGCGCGCCCCTCAATCTGTCTCCGTGGACCACTTTTGATTAGTGCTGCCTCTTCAAGTTTCTGCCTCTTCGAAATCGCTGTCTCGTGACGGATTTCGTCTCTCAGCCTTAGTCACCTGGTCCGATTTAAATGCACTAAAATCCGGCTACCAAAATATACAACCAAAAATTTATGTTCTACAACACAAATAATTTTTTGAAATTGACACTCGTAACCGTGCAACATTCGTTCAAACATGCCGCTTCTCTTTTATTGACGAATTTTATTGAGCTTAGGTCTCATCGTAAGCAGGGAAATTAATACCGATATTTGTTTATTCTTTGGCGCATAGATCATCCTGTATTTGTCGAACATATTTATTTTGGAATTCGAACTCAGCCGCACCTGGAAATCGACGCGAAGAACAGGCGAGAAGAGAAAGAACGCCGCGTATTTGCTCAGCTATTTATCACGGTTTATTATTTCCCATTGTCGGTGGAGTCGTTCGTATTGTTGACGCACGAGAAGAGGGCCAAAGCGAATCTTTAAAACCGTGTCCGATCGAATTTGCATAGAAAGCACGGGTCGAACACGCGCGCGCGCGCAGTGCATCCGATTACACAGGCTCTATTAATTGCGGTCATGCATTGTTTTCGCAGGGTTGCCCATTTCTCGGATTACCGAGTATCATCTTTCTCAGCAGAGTGATCAGATCACGAAATGATATGCAACCCTTGCCTCATTATCAATGTGACTGCACTTATGTTTAATAATCTTTTCCGATGCACCGATTGTATTTTTTTGAGACATCAAATTATTTTACACACTTTTACGTTCTCTTAATTCTTGAAAATTACATTTGTTGAATATTTATTATCGGGCTCTTCGAGTTACGAGCTGTTGTCATGCAACAACATTGTCGTGTAGACGCGGGGTGAGGAAGAGGGGGAGAGGCTAGATGGAGTGGGCAAAAAATCGGGCATAAAATTAACAGTATACAGTCTGTGCAGAATGCAGTTTGTTGCTTGGCAGTAATATTTCACGAAGGTCTCCCCTGCGGGGTAGAGTGGGTTCGTTCTCCAGGGGAGGGCGCAACAATGGAACCCTTTACCGAGCCCCCGGTGCCCAGAACCAGCATCCATACATCATCATTCATACCGGAAAAAAAGCCGGGGGGCACCTTTGCAATGCGCAAAGACTGGGGGACCGCGAAACTTTCGAGGCATCAAGTATTTCCCGACGTAACGAGAGATTGAGTCTTGCGTTTCTGGTTTGCTTCATTGAAAAAATCAATGCTTTAACTTTTTAATAAAATAAATATATAAAATAAATTTATAAATTTTTTTTCTGTAATGTTAATATTTTTTCTGATGACTGGAAAAAAAAGAGAAAAGACAGATAAATTATCAAGATAATAATAATTTATTAAAAGAAATTATTAAGTTTTGTTTTACATTAAGTATTTTTGTTCACAATGTGTGTTCTGTATGTTTGATCTTGTTTTTTGTTTTTGTATAACGATCGTGCGATAAATACAATCATTATTTCGACACGCGAAGCGTGTGTGCAGAACGGATGTGTTGGTTCTCGGCAAAAATCGCGTGTTAGTTTCGTGGTTACTGCGCTTGTAAAAGCCGAACTTACCCTCTCGAAAGATCCGCCTTCTACAGAAAGGGTTGCTCGTAAACAATGACGAGCAACAATTGCCGCAAGTTCGAAAAATCTCCCTGTCTACCAAACGAGGGAAAAGAGAATCTTTCACTGATGAAGGATACGATCGATTTGGACTAATCGATCACGCAAGAACTGGCAGTCGTCGAGATCGTCGAGATCGACTCGGTGTGAAGTGAGAACTATGAAAAAAAAAAAAGAAACGAGATATAGCGAGCGTAATCCGCTTTTCGAAACGAGACAACCCCCTTCGTAGACGGCGGCCCGTGTCACAGCACGGGTGACTGATTGTAAAACCATGGAGTAACCCACAAAAGGGTTGCGACACGAAAGCGAGCGAGAAAGAGAGTTGCAGACTTGCCAGGAAGGGGAGAGAGAGTTTAAAATTACGCCTCGTAATCGACGTGTAATCCTCTACAACCGTGACAGCCTGGATATAATGCGCGCAACGAGAGATGACCAGTTTGTTTTCTCTGGTAGATAATGGGTCACATTGAACGAGGGTGTTTTATTTCTTTTTTTTTCTGCCTTTTCTGGTGCCAGGAAAAATTAAAGAACAATTGTGGCTAAAAATCAAAAACATGAAAATCTGTAATTGGTAATTTAAATTTCCTTATGAACAATGAGCGTGTGGAGAACGTATCAAGAACAGTATTTCCACTTTTCTTGCTGTCTTGATTACCTATAAGAGCGCGATCGACGCGTAGGTAGGTAAACACTCAATCAATATTCCATTTCGATGAAGGCAGTCTTCCAGAAGTGCAATCTCGATCGGCTTTCTTTACGGTTCGCTTGTCGCAGCTGCCACGTTGCTTTCCAGAAACGATTTACTGTTTTTTTTTTTTTGCTTTTTTTTTTTTAGTAAAACTCGCGTAGATGTGTTTTGTTAGGGTGCTTTCACACTTAGGGTTTTGCTTCTTTTCATACGCAGGACTTCTCTCACGCTTTTGTATTTCGACACCTGTAGCGATTATAACTATAAAACAGTAACGTGCAGATAATAAATAAATTGATAGTTGTAGAAAATTCGTTAAAAATACAAGATAGATTTATTCTGTTTCGCAAATTATCTTACACTATTTGAATATCTTTTTACCGTGTTAAATTCAAATAAAATATTTAATTTTGAAAAGCAGTAACAATTTTTATTCGATGATAATTCATGTGTGTTGTTTACGAGCATTCACGTTAATATCCTCGGACAACGTGCGCGAATGAATTAAAGTCTGATTAGCATTCGTGCTTTGAACGACAACAATTTATAATCCTAGAAGCGGGTAGACTGACGTGCTCGCGTTATCGTGTACGCGCGAGGGATTTTCATTCTGCGTGCGCGTTCATCCGAAAGGACGTTTTTAGGGCGCTGCGGGGGTTACAGGTACCCTGATCACAGAAGACACCGGAGCGCGGACGATTGTCGCATAGGGGATGACACGACAAACGAGGTCTTCCCCGCTTCGCTGGATCTTGTTTTGGGGAAAAATCTAGCGATTTTTATCGGCATCCTGTTTTTCCCGTGCGCACGGGGAGCGGATCCTTTGGGAGTCTGTGTTTTTCTTTGACCTCGACAACTTATGACGAAGGGGATGCAAAAGAGAGATAAAAAATTTACACCCGTGAGGGCGCGTCTCCAAAGAGATAAATTAAAACTACATAAATTTTTCACACATTCAGAGAAAGAAAAAATATATATGCGTTTGTACATAATTATATTATTATATAGTATTTTATAATCACAGAGATTAATTTATTATAAGATCTGTACATCAGTAACGTATTCCATAACATTGTATGTATGTGTGTATCATGTGCTCTAAGTACTCGACGATCGAATCTTTTTCAACGTATTTCTAGACCCCTGTGTATTTAATTTATCTAAAGAATCGAATTGAAGAGCAATGGCGCGTGCAGTCTTTTTTTTCTTGATTATGTATAAGTATTATTATTTCACGGCCAACGGTAACTGTTTTACTTATTCGCAGACTGAACCACTTTGTTTTCAAGTGGCCGGTTAACATCTGCGATGATCATCAGATGTGAAACACGTGCACGCGCGTTTTTTTTTTAAGACTTGACTATGAAAATGTTCCTTTATATTTTTTTTAAATGTTTATAGGTATGAAATATCTCTTACAATAAAACTAGAAATTGTTTTATGAAGATATTGATAACAGAAACTTAAGAAGCTTTTATGTCGAACATGTTCGTGCGTACTTACGTGTTTTTGTGCATAAATACTTGACGATACCACGGCACATTATTAATAAAGCGGATAATTCCTGCGTTATTTGGCCCATATTCCTGGTCCCGAGTTCCTAAAGAGATAATGATCGCTCCTACGAGGGCAACCCGGTAATATAATATAAGAAAACTCCCTCGGGACGGGAGAGGATGAATCTTCGCGAACTGCGCGGACAAAGGCGTTCTCCCTCGAGTACTCTCCGGAAACTGGGCTCCTGTCTCCCGAATCGGTCTGTCTCGGATTTTGCGATGCGATGAGTCGGTAAATCTCATTTTTATCGTAAGCAATGACTCACGCATCAGGAACTTGACGAGCAGAATTTTTTCTTTTCTTTAGTGTACAACTCAAATATAACTGTGTATATATATATATATATATATATGTATACATATTAAAGATAAAAGATAAGTAAAAAGGAAAGAAAAGACAAAAGGACGCTGGTTGTTGTTTGCAAAGACTTATTTATTGGAAAAAGTTTTCTGACGTTTCGACTGAATTATCTGTGAGTTTTCTTCAGTTACATAACGCAAGTGAGAAATCTTAAAAAATTGTAAACAATTGCACCAATTAGATTCTCATGTGAGAAATTACAAAGTAATTACTAAATAAGTTAAGATAAATGTCGTGCAATATATCAAAAAATTTATCTTTTTTTTATATATTATTAAATCTTTATATATTAATAATATTGTACGTTACATACACACAGGGCAGAGAATACAATTTAAGATACTAAATGTTCAAGTGCTTTTTTCTATCATTATCATCATCTCATTATCGATGCGGAAGCGGAAGATTCGGAGAGGATATGTGAAACCCATGAAAAGGTAACCTCGTGCTTTTCTCGGTAAGACTTGAATAGATAAATGAGACAATGGGGTGATAGTACAGGAGTGCTAACATAATAGTAATGATCGTCAGTAACCAGAACTGAAGCAGGAGATTACAATCTCCTGGCCATTATATGTATGTACGTACACATTGACGCGCGTTCACGGTGTGTGCAACGCACAAGAGAGAGAAAGAAAAAGGGAGAGAAATGGTTGGCGTTAACGTCAAAAGGCGTTACTCGCTCGAATTGGCTCACCTGGCGGACCACGAAAGATATCTGATCGAAGGTATCGACCTCGATGAGATTCACAGTGGATTCTAATGTGATCACTTTGTTTCACCCCTGAACCACTTGCAGACGACGTACTCTTTTTATTTCGCTAACGGAAATCGAATTTGCCGATTAAATTTTTCGCCAATTTTTAAAATTAAACAATGCGATTTATATAAAAATATTTGGATTTAATATATTTATTTTTATTCCCTGTTTCTTTTATTACTTTTCGGACGCGTACTTTCATCGAATTAAAATTGACTAAACATAGTGTGTATTTTTTAAATTTGTATTTTTATCATAGGATCTGTTGGTTTTTTTTCTCTTTGAAAAGTAATCGTGTCGTCGGACCTTTTCATCGATTGAATGCTAGGTACGTGTTCGTTTATGCTTACACGGAGGAGATCCGTTATCTGAATCAGATTTAACTGCGAGCGCCTATGATCATCCGCATAGGAGCTGAGAGAGAGAAAGCTTTTGTGAAGAGAGTCTAAGCACAAAACGATTGAGGCTCCAATATGAATCGTTAAGACTTAACGACAATGATGTTACGTTCGCGATCGCCTCTCGAATATCTTTCTTTGCGCGCCCTTTACATTTCTTTCTCATTTAGTCTCATATCTCGTCAATCATCTGTTTTCAAAGTCGTTACGTACCTAAGTTGAGTTAGATAAAAGCTTTAACATCTATAACCAAATTTTGTTCGTTTAGATTTGTCGCAGAAGTTTTCAAATCAAATTTATTTTATCGCGTATATTTGATGTGTTTTTACGCTTAACTGATTGCGTAAACACGTTTTAATAAATCACGTGCTTTGTGATTAAACTCTTGTGCAAACTGCTACGGGCGCATCACGTGCTGCAAACATTTGCGACAGACTGCTTCAATATCCTCCGGCGATTCCTCTCTCTGTGTGATGTCCTTTCATATTATTCGATCGCATCCAATCCATCCTCTGTTGTTTTTTTTTCAATCATTAATTAAATCGTTTCTCTGTTTAAATTAAAAAAAATTAATCTCGTGTAAACATTTAATTGATAAAAATACAGTTTGCAACACATGTTGTCTGTACGAAATAATTGTGAACTAAACGTGCTATTCTGCCTAATTTCTCTGTTCTGCGCGCAAAGCGTCACAAATAATGAATTTGTCGGATCCGAGAAGACACGTGGCAGGGGTTTGGCCGCATGTGTGACCGCGACGCATAACCACCGAGATTGGCTCGAGAATCTCTCGCGCGGCTATGATATGTCAATTACGATCACTTTTACGTTGCTCGCTTGACACGTGTCGCCGTCGGAACTCGGGTTTGGCGATACGGACACGTGGCGAAGGCGTCGGGTTCGCGCGCTCACTCCTCTTCGTTCTCGCGTAATCTTCGTTCACATGCGAAGCAAGTCGCACGTGACCACCGCCGTTCGTTGCGTTAAATCGTGGTATCTGTTTAACGAGAGAAGATCAATGGCGGTTGTGCGACAAGTCGACACGCGGCTGATAAGGGTGGGAAAAACGACGAAGGCGTGAAGAGACGGTGGTTAATGCATTATATCATAGTGTCCATATTTTTATCTCATCTTTTATATATATTTGTATAATATATTTTTGTGACGATTTATTAATTTTAAGATATGTGTTTCTTTTTAGTTCATAATAGTCTTTGATATAATTAACAATATATATTTTATTCACATTTATTAATAAAACATCCAAATGTGATTACAATCTTTCTATTAGTCCAAACGTAACAAAATAGCATTTTATCTAAAGTTCTATTCTCTTTCATGTCATTTTTTTAAATCAGATCATCTTTTTAAAGCCACTTGTGTCGCCACGTGACACTTCGCCACAGATGCGCTAGTGGATACTATTATTTTATTAATATCCGATTCTTTTTTTAACGGGACACCCGTTACTCGCGAACAATTCTTGGTCGAATTGACACGCACTTGTAAGCAAATACACGCGCAAGGAAGCATCGTAACGATGTCTGTTCCGGCACGTGGCTGACACGTGTCGCGTGCGATGGTTCGCAGCTAGAAGGTAAAGTGCGGTATGATTTCAGTCAATTGACCGGAAAGAATTATCATATGATAGCGTGCGTAATCTGTCGCATTATCGCGCATTACAATTTTGTATCTAATCAAGAGGCACGGTAGTAAAAATGTTAATAGTTTGCAAGCGCGTGTAGTGTAGTGTAAAACTTATTTTTTCATTTTATAATAAAATAAGTTTTACATTTTTGTTTTAATGAATAAATTATTTTTATATAATATATAATAGTTCCTCTTATTTTCTCGTAGTCAAGCAGAAAGAAAATCTCGTTAAGCAGCTTAAGTAGCTTGAAATTACACGTTCGGTTGTTCACAAAGGTAGCGAGCGCGCCCCCGTATACCGCATTCTAATCAATTCGTTATAGTCGTCGCGACTTCGATTTTCCTACGCCGCATTTCTCCCTCATTCCGAACCGCTGTGAAAATACATAACTTAGGCCGTGCGGCAAATTCGTCTGTCAACCGCAAACGCAGTTGTTTCATAGAAGGTTTTTTTTTTACTATCGTCCGGAAGCAAAGCGTGATAAAAAATTGAAATGTCGACCGTACCTAACGATTCGTTCCTCACCGAGTGCTTCCGGAATGAAGACATATGTCGGAAGAGACATATTACATCTCGATAGAATGCACATATTTCCTTTCTACAGAAATGTAAAACAATTATTTTCCTTCTTAAAATAAATAATAGTAATAAAACACTTCTTTTTTTAAAAACCAACTGTTTTATTATAATACTTACTTCGTTATTTAACCAATTTAGTTAATAACAAAAGACACATTATTTTACAATATATCTGATATATAGTGTATTTATTTTGTGTACGCACTTGTAACACACAATACTATATTTCTTCATTATTTGTAATTCTTTACGGTTATTCGGACGTAATATCGATGTCTGATACACTCCCACGAGGGGTGCACGGTCGGAAGGAAAAATTAGGAAACTTATTCTCGAGGTCCTTCTCATGCTTGATCTGGCGGATCGGCTAGGTTTCAAGGATCAAACGGCCGCATCGATATTTCCGAAAGTTGGGTAAATCGAGAGAAAGAATATATATCGCGCCTCTCAAAGAAATTCTGTCGAAAAGAGGCGGAATTAAAGGCTCAAGAGCGCGAAAATCCTTTCTCAGCGGCTTGCTTCAGATCTTCGCCGCAAAGTGGTGGGTTTCAAAGAGCCGCGCTACGACCCGGCTTCTTGTTCTGCGTTTTACGAAACGACCGTGAAATAGGGCGCACGCTTCTTCGGGATTTCGGGGTGGCCCAGAGGTTACGAGGAGCGGTGGTCAGGAGCGTTCGCTTGTGAAGACGCACTGAATGGTCGGCTGACATACGTGAGAAAATCTGCGCTCTCGAGTGTGAAAGAAGAGAAATGTATCAAATATACGTTAATCTTACGTATCGAGACAGAAAGCTACATTATAAGCTGTAGGATCACGAAACGCACGCATGTTATTTTTTTCCTCTAGAAAAAATAGCATTTTTAACATCTGTACTTGAGTATTCTTTACGAATATATTACACATACGATAATATATATTTTATTCATTTGAACAGAGAATTTTTAAATGTCTAATTGAATAATGTCAAGACTATTTTTGATGATCTTGTCTTATAGATAGAGTGAATGTAAAAATGTGGACAGTCATCCAAGCGAGTAAAAGCTTTTTTGTCGATTCTTTGGATGAGATAAATACCGGACGATTTAATTAACTTCTTGTCTACCATGGGCTGGACGCAGATGAAATTTAAACTCGTTGACAGATGATTCAATAGACGGATGGACAACCGGACAAACCGACGGACTACTGTCCATCTTCTCCTATTACTGTTTTGGTTGTGTGCAGTAATTATAAAATAAAAACGCTCTTAAAAGTTCGGTTCAGATGACGGACTCACAGTCCGTCAATTTTTGTTATAACACAAAACACATACATGACGAGTTTCTTATCGGTCACGGTCGTATTACACCGCTTGGTCGCATTAGACAGCCATCGTTCAGCGCGCGGTGTGATTGTTATGAAATAATAATGTACCGGGTGGCGATGGCGAGAACGAGACGACAAGACGAAAGGGTGAGGTATATACGCTGCTGTAGGGTTGAACGATCGCAATCAAAGTTCGAGCCGGTGTATATACTGAGAGGGGAACACGTCACTTCTGTATATTTCCGGTGGTGCTCAATATCCGTGACTGGATTTAGCTAGATAATGAGCAATGATTAAAAGCCTGGCGCCGGAAATCTCGAACATATGTATCGCGCAATATAAAATATGAAATGTTTAAGACTAAACTTTTAGGGAGATTTTCAAAGTTTTTAATTAACTTTCGAGAGATTCTGTCTCTTCTTGTCTCTTTTTTTTAATTAAAGAAAATAAAAAAATGCAATTATTTATTTATATACGCAAAACTTAGTTTAAAATTTGTAGATAAAATTTTTCTGAACCTATTGTATAGCTCTTTCCAATTTTTTTCTGACATAGTTTTACTTTTGACAAATTTGATAATAATACAGATCACAAATAATAGTTTCTGATTACAAAATGGTATTGCAATTAAATCGAAAGCAATTGCGCCAACAAATTTAGCCGATCGCTGTCGACCTCGTTAGTGGATCCCTCGAGGATAGCCCGAAGGATCGCGCAAAGAACCTGAGCGAAATTTCGCTTTCTCACTCTGTCTGCATAACTCATCGCACGAACTGCGCGGAGTGCATCAAAGTAAGAACCACTGCCATTCGTACGTACGACACGAAAATACGGACAGATGGCTCGTTCGCGATCTCTTTGCTGGTGATGGTGAACGCGCAGTGGTAGTGACGGTGTTGCTGATCGCGCACACATTAGCATCTTCGTATACACGGTGGTCAAAAATCTTCTATACACTTCGGAAGTAATTGATGTTACGATTTACGAAGAGAAAAACTGCAAGTATTCGGTTTAGTCCGGTCAGATCTTTGAATTTACAGATTTTTGAATCTATACAATTCTCAATTTACAGATCTGTGCATCCCACGGTTTTTACAAACCGCGTCTTCTTATTCCATCGATCGTTCATGCTCTCATAGATCCTTTATTAATAACGTTTAAAGAGATAATATCGTTTGATATTCTTCCGCGTCTATAAATCCTTGTATATTTGCTTTTCCCGTTCGAAGAATACACATCGCGAAGATCCTCTTGCTGAAGAGCACACTTTTCTTCTCACGTACCATTAATTTTTCGAGCACCCAGTACACGTGCTCGGCGAATCCGCTCCGTGTGGGTGACGACGCACACACGCGTGCTAAACAATAGTTAAATCAGGACGAGGGGCGACCAAGGGCGCTGTGGGTGTTTAATGAGCTGCCAGCTAGTGACTGAAGGGAGATGACGAGAGAGCGCAGGGTATGCAGGGGGAACCCCTGAATTCAGGATTTCGGGGCACCGACTTGGCGGGTGCAACGGGGAAAGAGTCGCGTGGGGCACGAGCCGCGGCACCACTTGACTGCTTATGGGGCCGGCATCCGTGTAAAGTGTAGAAATAACATTGAATATATTTAAAAGGATCCACGCGAAATGTCAATTTCAGTTCTGGTATTCATCTGTGAAAAAGTTAACAATGATGTCGTCTGCTTAAGTAATAATTTTGCGTTCAGTTTAGGTAAATGCAAAGACAATAATTAAATTAAAAAGATAATTTAATTTTATAAAATTTTTATATCAAAGATATTTGTATCTCGAAATCGATGTAGTCTTACGTATACCAACCAAACCATTTAAAATCTTTTCAACAATGTTTTTTCGTCTTATTTCATTTAAACGTCGGTCAAATTTTATGCTCAACTAACCGTCAATTTCTAACGGTGTTCGCTATTCAAGAAAATAATGTTTCCGTAAAATAAGACTAGTAGCTTCTTCCTATTGAATGTCCACCGTGAAAGAACCGCGTATCATATTAAATTACTTAAGTTGCGAGCAGTATTTGGTGATTTCAAAATGAACAACTGTTCTCGATTAGTATATTAAGTTATTATTCGCGGATGATTTGAACAGTTAGGAAAATCGTTCGATCAGCAATTCGAAAATTGACCATGAAAAGGAAATTCTATATCCATCATTTTCTAGAAGTTTTTTTGAAGGCGAAATCCATAAGTTAGACGCGTAAGATATATAGGATAGAAATTAAGCAAAATTTGTACAGAATATTTATATTGTCATTTATTTACTTTTTAGTGAAAAATTTTATTTATAAATGCCTATTATATGTTTTTTTTTTTTGATAAAACATTTTCAATTAACAACCGTGCGTGATTATTGAGTCAAGAAAAAACCTTGGAGTAAATATTACCTATCTTTGTGTGTCAATGAGTCCACTAAGCCGTATTTTACTAGGATTTAAATGGACTGTTTTTTTTTGCATGCCCCTTCGATTCGAATAAAACTTACGCAGATAGAAGAGAAGAGATCAAATATATTCTCAGCGCGCATGTAATCCTGCATAAGCTCTGCCCTAGTAGCGCAATAAAATGCAACACGGCGCGGTGCTTCGAGCACGCTTCACAATGCAGGCAAATCAATGATTTGCCCGACAGGGCTTTGACGTGGGCTTAATCCCGGTTTTACATGTGATTATAATCTAGGATGGAAGCGTCAAGGCGGTTGATGCCATTAACAAAAATGCATCTAAATCCGAGCAATACTGTTATTAGCTAAGTGAGTTGGGATTTAATTTCAAGATGTTTTCTCTACAGTTAGAGAATTTATTTCAAGAATTATTTGCGTAAATTTGTTTAGATTATTGAATACCGATTCGTGAATACCGATGTTGTTACAAACACAGTTTCTCGACGATAGTTTCCCTGATAATATTTGCGGGTGGTAATCGAACTCACGATCTGTGATCGACTCTTCGCGACCGGGAACCTCACTGTAAAACCTAAAGCAGCAACCCACGTCACTCCGAGATGAATGCCTGGCTGTGGGTCGGGCATTCTTCAAGTAAATTATAGTCTTGAATGGGTGGCGCGACGGGGGGTTGGTTGGCACGCGCACCACTAGGGTACACCTGCCCCCCGTAGACATCTGTCCCCCTATGAGTCTAACGTTGAAGTCAAACTACGGGGGTACGTATGCGCGGGGTACGTACGTGCGTGAATGTATTTGCATGTATGTGCGTATACGCTGCAATTCCTGTCAAGTCGCTGTCATCGGTTTTGCGAAACCGTTCATTTTCGCGCGACACCGGTGATTATAAAACGGCAAACTGAAGATTTTCGGATAATGTTTCATAGCAACAATAAAGTCATTCTTCCTCTATACATAATATAGTGTTAGAAAAGAATAATAAATAATATTTTATATTGCGTGTCTGTCTCTTTTCTGCTCTAACGATAAGTATATGATATTAGAAACTAAATTGTTTTGTAATTTAATATAAACATATATAAATTACATTGATTAATGTTAATAACGTTCAATAATGTTAATAACGCCAACCCAAAACTGCAGAAGTAATTTGCGGTTGCTTAATGCCTCGGTTCGCGTTTATCCGGCGATGCATCATGCAAGACTAGGGAGTGTGCACATTAATCCGCGGTCCATCCTAATTAATTTCATGATCCGGGACGAGATGAGGGGTCGCCGACCGGCCGCGTAGCTCAAATACGGCTTTTCATATTTTAGCGCGTACGAATCATCACGGAGCGGAGAAACTCTATATGGTGGAAGTTTTACTTACGGGGATCCGTCGCGCGCGCAACGTGACGCGTAGCGTAACCGGTATTGTTCGTGGTTTGCCACAAAGGCCTGCAAATGCCGATTTGCGATGAAAAGCCGGCCGCTACCCCCGGCATGTCTAAACAGATGCGGAAATACGATGCTTGCCTGAATCTTCCGCGTTTGCGTCACTCGCGAAGCGAAAGACGACTTTTAGGACGAAGAAAAATTTGTATTCGCGACGGAGAGAGTCCCGGTCTTCGCAGACGGCCATTAATCTCCGATTAAGTGCTCAACGATCGGTCAAGGTAATTTCACGAGTTTTCCTGAATCAGGAAAGATTGTCTCACCCTCTTTCTCCCCCTGATGACCGTGCCACCGTATCCGTGCCCGATTCGTCCGCTCCCTTCTTTCTCTTTACAGGGGAACCACCGTTTCTGTCAGCTACCAGTATGTCACCGTACAGACCAGCGCGCCGGTACAATGAGGGCCGACTGTGGCGATCGATATGAGCACTCAACAGAAACGACTCAAACGAAAGGTCGAGATCGAAGCAAAATCACTGCGTCTGCGAGCTCGTGTCTTGCAAAAAAATATTCTACGTGTGAAAAATGACGGAGAGGATCATTACGCATTTATGGAACTTTCGTACCCTCGAGAATTAAAAAAAAAAAAAAAACAAAAAAAAAGCAAAACAAAGACACTGTAATGTTATAATGTACTTTAAATTTTCAGATTATCATCGCGTTTAACGTTAAACAAGTAGAAAACAGTGGAAATATTATATATATGTATCGTCTACTGTTCGTTTTCACTTGTGAATCTGTTAAATTTCGTAAAAATCGTGTTTTTGGAAAATATATAATAGACAGGCGCATAATAGAATTGTTTTGTTGTACCGTTTATATACGTTATTAAATTTTTTTTTTATCAACACGAGCATTGATGCAACGTAAGTACGGGGTGTAAGCTCTCGGCAAAAACTGATTGAATCCCCCAAAATCCAACACCTTTATGGATGCTGGCCGTCTGTCGCGCGCGGCTATGCACACATTGATATATCGTCCGTATAATAGCGCCATTGAAGCATTACTATTATTGGCGAGATTTAGGGAAACGATCGAGCGTGCTAACGGATTCGTCGCAGCTTGCACGCTGTTTGCAAATAGATTTTGTATAGGAAATTATATCATTCGCGCAGCTCCGCGGTCTTGATGGATCGCCGCCGAACGAGCAATCCGCGCGATTAGTCTGATCAGTTTATAACGAAACAAAATAATTTTTACAGCTTCAACGATGGACAAAACTAGCTGAAGTTATTCGCAAAACTTCTTTTCTTCCTATAAATACAATAAAAGTAACAAAATAAACAATAACTATTATATAACGCAATCTCTGACCGCATATGTCGCAATAGTTAATCATAGACTAATATTATCATAGCGAACGGGGTGGAAAAGTGGATTTCGGAAGTAAAGTGAAATTTTCTCGAGAACCAGACGCGAAAATATTATTCTTATATTCAGGATGCGCCGGGTGGCTGTTTTGACAGATCCTCTCTCGCCTCTTGCTCGCTGTTTGATCGAACGATCGATCTCGCCTATTTATTTTGCTAACACTTGGCCGTCACGCTACAACGAGAGGGGATATCCGCACAACACTTACACTCGTTATGTAAATTGCTTTCTCCATCGACACGCTTTTGCATAATAAACGAGCGATTGTTCTACTCGAATGTAATAAACTTTGCGCATCAAATTTTTCACATTACATGTTAAAGTGTATAAAATAATATTGCGTGTTGCGATTGAAATTGCACAAAAATAAATAAAGAAGAATTCGCGCATAAATCATTCGGCTGTTAGCTAATTAATAAACCTGCGACTACAGTTACGCGATACTCACGTCAATCGGACGTTTTGCAGTTATGTTTTAGTGTAATCCATCGGATTATACGGGTAGAACTAACTTCGGACACGATTTGTGTGATACATCTGCTCTGCGGTAGCTTTAGCGCAGGACGCGTGTTCCGACACGTGTCCGTTCATTCTCAAAACTATTTCATTCCTGTAAAGTGGATCTTAGAACATTTCGATAGGAGAGCGTGAATAATAAAATTTGACTTTTATGTCACAGTAACTTTTCAATTTCTCATGATTGAACAAAACACAAATTTTAAACATCATTACTTATTTATATAGTTTTTAATATTTATATACTATTCTATCGTTTATATTATAAAATTAAATAGGATATAAACAGAATTGCCGTAATAGGAATATGTTACACTAAAAGAATGTTAAAAAAAAGACAAGATTCTCAGATTGTTATTTAAAATATCCTTTTATTATGATAAAGTATAATTTATGTACATTTATATATTTTCCCTGAATTGGCATTTTCCGAATTACAATAAGAGCACTCTTTCCGACGAACGTAGTATACACATTTCTATACTTAATAACTTAAAAACACATAAGATATCCCTGAACAAAAAAATGAGATCGAGCGTTCGAGATCAACTAAGAATAATAATAATGACTAGAACAGAAGGAACGCAGATAGTGTGATATTTAAAAGCAAACCATCTATTAAATATTAATTACGTCAAATTAACGTTTAATAGTTTTACTTTTTTCGTTTCTTCATTTATATCTATTTTTCAAAAGTAACATAAAAACGTACTTAGTGATTTTGAATTAAAACTGTCGGCCTCGCAAACGTATCTTTGCGTATCTCGATTTATTCTACTATGCTAAATATCCGATTTCAATGACTCTTCTTGAATAAAATACTCTCTTACAAAGTAGATAACGATGATCATAGTACATTATCTCTTCTCTTTACTAACCACATTAGCTCTTTGGAAAAGCGCGCGAACTTCTCGTCAGCAGCAATAAACATATCTCTAATTTTTTAAAATTGCCAAGAAGAATCTTTTTCTTTCTATCGTAACATTTAGTTACAAATTAGCAGAAAGACAAAAGACGGAGGTTAACAGACAGAGAAACCGAGTGTTCGAACCATGATGATCGAACGTATTTACTGTTTCGCGCACTGTCAACGTTTAAAGACACTGATACATTGTGTTATTGTGATGAGGCATGTGATGATGAGACGGCGGCAGCTGATGCTGAGGACGATGTACCTGGTACATTCTCTGATCGAAGCAGGGCTGGTACTGCATCGGCGGACTCACGCTCTGGTCGCTGTAGCAATCGTATTCCTGCCATTCCGGCGCGACGAATCGCTCCTGAGGTGGATAAGGAAAGGCCGCGGGGTGCTGCGGTCCGAGCCTCTTCTGGGCCGCGACCGCGCAGCTGCCGGTCGACGAGGTGATCATGTTGCCGTTCTCGCTGATGCTGACGGTGACGTTGCCGACGTTCACCGTGATCTCGCCGCTCTCGGAATTACCAAGCGTCTGCGACAACGCCCAGATGTAGTTGTGCGCGAATCGCAGCGTCTCGATCTTCGTGAGCTTCGTGTCCTCCGGAAACGTCGGCAAAGCCATCCTGAGGCGTTCCAGAGCGTCGTTCAGGGTGTGCATTCGGTGACGTTCGCGATCGTTCGCCTTTATTCGCCGGTTTCTCTTCAATCTCAGCACCTGTTGGCAGAGAAGTTACATTGTCCTGAGGAGATTGTCTTGCGAAGAAAATGATAAAAAAAAAGCGTAGACAGTTAAGAAAAGTCTCAACATGTGTGTAAACAATGCATTAATTTTTCAGGAGTTTAAGGAATTAGTGTATGTACCTGCGTAGGACTTTTGCAACGAGTGTTCCGCGGTTTTTTACGTTTCTCCTCTTTAGCCGGAGGAAAAAGAGTGTCGGTTGGCATTTCGTGTTTCGGCGATTCAAAGCTCACGTCGAAACCAGAATCAGAAGAGCTCGAGAGTTCATCGAAGCCTCCCTCGCTACAAAAGGAATATTCCGACGGCATCACCGTGTCTTGCTGCAATGCAAAAATGACCGAGCAACCTTACACACTAATTCTTTTATTCCCGTATGGTGTGAATATCGTAAATTTGTGATAACATGAGAAAACAATATCTTTTTCTTTAAAAATATATATTCTTATATAATATTTTAATTTTTGTTGAGTTTATCAAAAAAGCTTTACAGTTACAGTTTTTTTACAATTTTTTTACAAAGTCAAGTAGAATGAATAACTTTTATTTGAAAGTTTTAAAGGACGAACACGTACCATGTTAAGATCCAATGACTCTGCTTGTTATTCCAGACTTTGTTGATTCACAAGATACGTTCAATGATCATGAGTTTCCTGTTTTTGATGCTTTTTTAAAAACTTAAAAGCAAATTTATATTTTCTGCAATGACACACAATACGAGATAGGAACTGCACTTTCAAAAGAGATTCTCGGGACGAATGGGACGTTAATAAAAATTCGTATCACAAAGCGAGACCGAGCGACGAACGAGACAGGAAACGAGAAAATAAGAATTTACCGCGGAGCGAACCAGGCGGGGCACAATTTGGTACTGTGTATGTGGCGAGGGGCTCTTAGAACATATATACCGTCCCGGGGGTATTTCGCCCCCTCCACGAGCTCAGGGCCACCGTGAGGCTTTATGGGGCACCGGGAGAGTTCACCCCATAAGCACCATAGAGGGGTACCTCTACTTCCCTCTTCGCTCCTCCTCCTTGTGTATGCTTTAGACGCGTGCCACAGCGATGTAGCCGCCTTGTTAGAAGATTAGAGGTTTTTAGGACGATTACACCGCTGCGAGATTATCATGTACGTGTGGGACCCGGAGTTATTGAACGAACAAATCGAGTGTTGTAATTTTTTTTTGTAAAATTTATTGTTCGGTTTTTTAAAGCAACGTATTCCTTTTTCTCATAGTGTTTAGATATGTACCGTCTGTCTGTGAAGTACGACGGGTTAATCACAAACAGGCGCGTTTCTAATTCCTTAGAAACAAATACAAAGTAAAACATACGTATGTCTGCATATTAAGTCGATGATTACTCTAACACTTTGCAATTTTTTCGCTATCTGATTTCTAGATTTTTTAAGAAAGTGTTTCTTTATATATAATAATTTTATTATATAATATATTACTTACAAATTGTAAACTTTTTCGAGAGGCAGAAGGTTCAGTATCTCAGAGTCACCTAACGGTCGAGCACACTCTACGACTAAAAATAAGCGTCCGATAATCTAATAAAATCAACGAGACCATATGTTACATTCGCTAATCAGCTGATAATGTCCGGCACATTGCTATAGAAACCTCACGCTGTTAACAAGAGAATTTCAACGTAGGAGATTGCGAATTCTATGAAAATCGCGACTTGCCATTTTTATAGCACTTAGCGCATTTTGTGAATAATAGTATCTCACTTACATTTTGTAAATTTTATTTTGCAGAAAGTGAAGTTTTAATTTAAAAAATTATAAAGAACGATAAAGAGATAGAACTATATTATGTATATTTCAATATAATTTTTTCATTTAATCTAAGTTATAGAATATCATTCGATAATACGACAAAAACTATGTATCGATCGGCGCTTATTACAATAGTTTATCTAGTAAATAGTATTCTATATTGAGGAAAAGAAAATATAAGGCGTCTTATCAAAAGTGTATGCTTAATAACGCGACATGAAATATGAGTTTGTAAAAGGATTAATAGCGTGAAGATAAAGATAAAGATCCCTTTTGGGATTTTAAAATACTCAAAAACGACGATATTTGAATGTTTCGTTCATAAACGATATTAATAGAGCTTCCAAGAGAGAAACACTGAGTTCTTGATCGCGACTGCGACTCTATCATGAATAATATAAGATTGGCGCCTAACACACACGGGAACGAACAATATCAAGAACACGTGTCGACTGTTTGCACGGGGATTTGTTATCGAAGGATATTCACGCATTCTGAGTGTACTGTCAATAATTTGTTCAACCGAAACAAACAGATCCGAGCTGCTCGCTTTTTCCGGTGAAATCCGATCGCTCGGATCTTCGACTTCGCGTCTGATATTTGACGGAAATCGCGTGCGAATGGACAAGCGATCGTGACACGTGTTACTACTCTAGGGGACAATTGTAAAAATGTCTTGTCTATATTTATACAATTCGCGCGGGAAGAATAGAAAGTAGGATAATCAAATTTTGAATCAGCAGAAACTCATAATTATTGTTATACGACACATTTGAATTTCATCAATATTGCGAGACGTACAACAAAATTTTGTAAATGTTAATTACGATGTAACAAAACGATTACAACTTCGCGTGTGCGTGATCACTTTCGTCGCGCGCTACTGACTTTTGCGCTAAATTTTTCTTGCGCTCCAAATGATGGAAGATGGAGTGTTTAACACGGAAGATTACGCAGTACCGTTTGATAAATTTGCATAATTGTAACGTTCCACATCAGCAATTTTCTGTACGAGCGCTGCATTTTACTGATAGACGCACATCAACCGACTTAGCACACACAGATTCACACTTTCGACGTAGTACGTCATATCTCATAGCTGTTACGTCACAACGCGTTTTCTTCTAAACGCGTTAAACTATCTATTATTTACGTAAAAAGAGAGATGCACAAGTATATTCTTCTGTATGTAGGTGTTTCGCGTACATTGACTTCATATAGAAATTAGTATATTATAATAGTATAAAATAATAATGTTACAAGTTTAACATTACGACAAGATAAATTGCGTTAAAAAAGGCATTAATGCAGTTTTTCATTAAATTGCAAAAGAAAGTCAAATAAGATTTAACTGCAACGGTCACTGCACCAGCTTGAACCAAACCACTTTCTCCGCGCGAGACTACATCACTATATTCGGCATTATGTGTCTTTGAATCACATGGAGCGCGTAACGATGCAAGAAGTAAACAATTAATTTTGCGATCGTTAGATTGTAATGAGTGAAAAATGTGCAAGGTGTCATAAATAATTGAAAGAAAATCGAATACACACATATAAAAATTTAAAATTATCCAGTTGCATATTTTTTGTTTACGAGCACACAATGTTGGAAAAATTTAAACTCCCAATCGGCATCTTGTATTTATAACATTTTCTAACATATATCTTGTTATGCGATGTTAGACGTGTATTCTTTAAAAGAGAAAAGGCCCAACCCTTTTCACACTTTGAAAATTCGCAGCGCGATAAAAGGTCGCCGTGAAATTGACGCCGTTGCGGACACATGTTCGATCAGCCAGCGGAAATATTGGAAATTACACGAAAGATTTGTCCCAGAGGCGTGCAGAATCGAAAATCAAATAAAAAAAGGGGCGTGTAGGTACCGATCGCGTTCACTCGTGAAACGGAACCGTCAAAAAAAAGGGTTCGACTGCGATAAAGACGATCCGCTCTGATTGGATAATTTATCGGCGAAGGGCAATCAATGAAATTGCACCAACTGCTTTTGCAGGTATTCGTGAAATATAACTGCAAACTGCGGAACAGCCGTTCGTGCAGTTATTTTTAATATTTCTGTTCTTTTCTTCCTTCCTCAAAATTCACTTTATAATTACAGCCGTTAAATAATTAGTGAATGTATTCCGCTATTCATTCGCGCTAATTAGTGCGAGTGAAAATGAATGTTTCGTCAGATCGCTCTTTGATTTTCCTCGAAAATATTACGACAACACCCGGCAACGGTCGTTCAACCGCTGAAAATAACGATTCTTCGACGCAATCGGTTCGCAATCGCAATAATTAGACGCGCGAGAGAAGAATCGTGTCGATTCAAAAGGTCTCGCCGGTGCGCGAGCGTGCGTGAGAAGTGGGTTATCTAACTGACAACACCCCTCCGTGCTTCATGTACTAGTTCACGGGAGTTTTCCCATCGTTGTCGTAACAGGACACTCGCAACTTCTGCGAGTTGCAAAAATACAGAGAAAGAAGCGATTGCGTCGATGATGCGCTTACGCTGGCATCAGACGTAAGCATCATCATCTCTCCCACGCCTCCGCCGTTCTGCTCTTCGTGGTCTCACTATCGCATGCGTAGTTTATTATCGGACAAATTAGTCGCGCGCGAATGCAGCGTGTTTTTCGCTCATTTCATCTGCAGCTTCGCAACGTGCAAAATATTTGCCATCGTCAGTTAAAAGAGATTAAAATATCGAAAGAAATTTTCGAAGTTTGATTTATTGTTATTTTTCTTTGTATAATTTTCCAACAGATATAACATATTCTAATTTCTTTGGAAATTTTCAAATATCACAACTCGAGTAAAAATCTTACATAGTACAAACTATATCAATACACGTTCATCCTTCAGGAGTTACGACATCACGATTTCGACATCGCGTGTGTTATGGAAACCGAGGCACGCGCACAATCGGAGACCCAGAATTCAATCCGGCGCCTATTTCTGGGCAGCTTGGATAGGTCTTGGATCGACGCGTTGTCCTGCTTATGTATACACAGAGAAGAAAACAATCTCTCCTGTTCGACTTTAAGTGCCGTCGGCTGTATCCGTCGAAGGTGGAGCTCGCTGCGGCCTTTGCTAACTGTACAAATCCCCTTCTCCGTTCGCGGTAGCGAGGTCTCTTCCTCTTACCTGATTGATTTTCTACCTTTCTCTCGGTTCCACCGTCGTCCTTATTCCTCGATCTCGCCGACTATTCACGGATACTCCTTTTCCTACCGTCCTTTTTATCTCCACTGGCCGAAGGAACGACGGAGATGGAAAGAAATCGAGAGAGAGAAAGAAAAAGAGAGAAAATAGAGGCACGCCGAGCCTTCGGCATTTTAACGTTGCTCTTTTATAGTCCATACACGTTAAACGCGCTCGCCTTGCTGCGAGAGAGATCTCGACTACAGCTTCTATGATATCGAGTTGCGATTTTCGAAGTTGTGTTGTTTATTGTCGAACAAATATAATTATTTACTACCATAAGAATACTTTAAAAAAGTACTATAACAATTTAAGCAGTTATAATAATAATTAGTCTTAAAATAGAGAGACTTCTCGAGACAATACCTAATATCATTTTTATGGATGTGGATGCTTCATTGAACAAAAAAATACGGCTTTCTCTTTCAAGAAGTTTTCTCTTTGAGGTGTAATTATATTGGCGAGTATTTCTTCCAATAGCGTTTCGTTAAAGAGATAAAATCAATCTCACTCGATGTAAAAAATATTTTTCTGAAGGTTTGTGGAAAATCATCGAGAATATTACGTTGAAAGGTTACGGTGTCTTTGAGATTGCTTTCAGAGAGTAAGTGAAATGTCAGGAAAACTGATAATGATGCAATTCCACGTTGTCATTGGTGTGTGTATATGTATGTGTTCCTATTATAACTCTTTTATTATATCATTGGATCTGTTTATCTCAGTATTATATGATTTATCACAAATATATAATTTAATCTCTATGCATCAGAGACTCAAAGAAATACTACAAATAATAAGATTCGATTTGCATTTATTTATTATATTTCTTCGGTTCTGTCGCGCTCCACAATTATCGAGAAATTACATCGCAACCATCCAGTACCTTCGGGATTAGACGCAACCCTTTGGCAGCTGAAGGCTAGGTCGAGATGAGAATCTCCCGAGGGTCAGCCGACACCCCGACTAGCAATGCGAGAAAAAAGACTCGCCCTACAGGTCGTCGGCTTTTACCGGGCACAGACTATAGGCTTCTCCTTACTTCGTGTGGCGCGCTTCTCTCTCTCCATACCTTCCACTCTCTCGCGACGGAGGCCGCATACCTCTTCAGGATGCAGTGTAGACCTGTCCATTGGCTCGCAGACACCGGTCTGAGTTCTCCTTTCGATCCGAAACGACGCCGATGCCGGATGAGGTCTGAGATAGTAGAGAGAGATCAGGCTCGCAGCTAGCTCGTTCTCCTCAGTTACTCATCTGCAGGTGCGTCATGCGGATATTTACGTCGTAGTTTCGTGGGGCACATTTGAGTGAATTATAATTCCGAACAGTGTGCGAGAGTATAGCACGTGCGGTGTCGTGACACAATGAGGTGATAAGCCGTGTGTTGTGACAGCGCGGGAGCGAACTTTGAAAGGTGAGTTTTTCTGCAAGTTAACGAAGAAAATTGCAAGATAAAACAACTGTATAATCCGCTGAATAAACTTCAACAAACAGATGCTTACTCGAAAAACTCTTTGATGGTTTTTCTTCATTTTGGAGAAATTTTTCACACAGCACAAGAAAATCTAGCGTGTTGTAGTTGTCGGATAAGTTTCAGATCTTGCAATGTTCAAAGTTTAAATGCTAATGTGTGTCGAGAATGTGCGTGTTGTTAGACTCATTTAATTTCTAAAATTAATGTAGCTTACGGCAATAATATAGAAAATAGGATGCAAAATCGAACAGTAGATCTGACGCGAATGGAGGAATCGGGGTCATCGATTGGATTTTGTTCCGATGACGATTTCTTCGCGCAGAGCTATTACCGCGTGCTTGTTTCTTTTGTCTGGTGCCATGTGGCGATGCGCGCAGAGATAATATTGAAATATGTCGGTGTTATCGGGTTTCAGATACTTTAAAATTCCTACGATGGGACTAATGTATTTTTCTACAATATCAGAAAGAATGTGTTTATAGAAATAAAGACAAATGCTTTTACATATGTATAAACAAATTACAAATACACATATTAAAAATAATTGATGAATTGTTATATTTTTATGAATGTTGGGATTTAATAATAACATTCTCAAATGAATTAAAAGCAATTGACAAGTCTGCGTAGTCATTTAAGTCCGACCGAATCATTGCCGTCTTTTTCGTCATTCTGTGAAGAAACCAGTTTTGATCGGCAAGTAGTTTGTAGCTTGGTTTCAAGGAACCGGTGTCAAGTCCGTAGCGCGGGAAAAGTTACGTGGGCGCCGATTTTTAGACGGCAATTTCCGATTGGAGAGCCTACTTCCGGCAATTAAGAAAAACAATTTCTAGAGATTATTTTTAAAAGGAACAGAGTATTTTATATTCACAAACAATTGTATTAATGTGAGAATGGCGGGAATGTTTATTTTTTATGTAAATTAATTCTTCTTCTGTATAGATAATTTGAAATTTTATGTAATTTTTTTTGTGCAAAGAGGATTGTGTGTGCTTTTTGGAACAATTCTATCGTCTTATCTGCGTATCAAAAATTCTATCGACTTATCTGTGTATTATTTTGCATTGATACCCTTTGCAAGGCGATCTGATGAAAGTGAAGACCTGCAAGAAGGTCTTCACGCAGAATATTCTTTTTCTTCGTCATTCATCCTGGCGTCACCTGGTCACGTAGTGTCAGGATTCCAAGCGCGTAACGTAACGGAGATCAGAGAAAGAGGGGTGTAACGGTTTTTTTCCGTCTCTCTTACTCTTCCTCTATGTGCCTCATCTCTGTCTTTTCTGCTACCTGCCCTACTTGTACTCCTCTCTTTCTGTTTGTCTTCGACGTAACTATGCTTACATATCTGTCTTCTAAAACAAATTATCAATCTTGATTTTGTGTAGTTTCACATTATTTATTAATTTTCAACGACAGAAAAATAATTACATTAAAAATTTTTGTGTTACAAAATATAATTACAACAATCTCGATAAGCAAATGAAGTGAAACGATATGATATTTGTTGTAGACAACTGTGGCGACTTTTTGCAAGTGTTCATTTCCAAACACTTTGCTGAAGAAGTTGCGTTCAGTTTTTCATTCGTAGCAATGTTGCGACCGAAGGCATTCATTTTCTCGGTATCATTTTATAGTTGGCTGGCGGTAACGGTCGCTTCTGTTTAAGGTTCCCTACGTGTTGTAATCAGCTCGGTTGAAACCGTGGTCGCTCGCACGGTCATCGCCGTCACGGTTTTCGCGTCTCGCACTTTTCCGCATTGCTCCGAGCACCGGAGAAACCGAGTTTGTTTTGAGATAACGCGCTGGTTCTCATTAACGTTGCGCATCATTCCCAGCTCTGAATAAGAGAGCGTGATTACAAAATCGCGTAATCTTCCAAAAAAAATCTTTATTTCATAAAATTTAAATGGATCTCTTCTTTCCCTTTTGAATACAAATTTACATAAATTGTTCTGGCTTCACGTTCAGCAATTAAGATAATTTTGTGTAGAGGAATTCTCTCTTTCAGCGTATGATAATTACGAGTGTTTACTTTCATTACGCTCTTTTATAATTCTGCTTGTTTAATTCGAAAGTTACATTCTGCCCATCTAGGTGAGATGAAGCAACAATGATAAAAGCTATGTTACAGTGCAAACGAGTTTGTTGACGTTACATAATTTAACATAACTTAAGTTATAATTATATATATATATACATTCATCAGTATTGTCTTCCTTTTTGGAGCATTGCTTCTTATCATACTATAAAATCACTCGCGTGTCGTACCTTCGCTGCAGGAAATTGCATTGCATCGCGTAACACGCGCGCTTTTTTCCAACCAATGCACAAATAAAAGAGATTTGTGTTTCACAAATTTTTTAAAAATATATTACATAATAAGAGAATTGCATCCGAGTATCAACGACCGTATATAAATCTCTTTCCTTCTCAATTGATAATTAACGTCTCTAAGGACAATCCGTGGCGGTTGCGGCCAGAACAGAACGCGGAAGTCGCGGTCGTTCTGCACGCACGAAGGCGTCGAGGAAATGCAGGGCGATTACCCCACGTTGTGTGTCATTGTTGCTCTTGCCGCCGTCGTCTCTTCCCGGTAACGTTGTGTGTGTCGCGTCTCATCTGCCCACGCGATTTAAACGATAAGATGAAACTAACTATGACGCGTAGTCTTGTCTTTACGGATGCTGCGTGGGAGCGTTAATTAATGCAGCAAATATAATTAAGTCAATAACAACGGCGCTCGCTCGAGTAACACAAATTTTTTCGAAATGAAATCTGATTTCTAACGACATTTCACTCGGCGGAAAATTCATTCCGATATCGATTGCAAAGGTTGCCGGGAGCTTGTTTGCACAATTTCTCTCTAGCGAAGCGACTAAGAGAAAACATGACGCTATACACAACAAATTTAATTTCTAAAAAAATGTAATTACGTTTTTTTATTTAATTAATTTTAGTTAATTATATATACTCTTTCTTATTATATATACTCTTTCTCTCTTTCTCTGCTGAATTGCGTTTAGTAAAACATGAATCAATAGCAGGTGACGATGTGGTCGATTTTACTGCTGCTGATCTCCACGTGGTCTTCGTCATGGGGTCAAGTGATAAACAGAGCGCCCCATTTCGTTCAAGGGGGAGACATGGCCAGACTGGCTATTTCGGAGGGCACGCCGCCTGGTGCTCCCGTTTACACCCTTCAGGGAGAAGATCCTGAGGAATCCAAGTTACGTTACTCTATCAGCGGCGAGTACTTCACTGTAAACAGAAATACTGGTGTCGTGACTCTGAGAAAAGCTCTGGACAGGGAAACGCAAGATCTCATCGAAGTCATTATCAGTATAACAGGTAAGGAAAAACGAGATAATGTTGTATTAATAATTATTGTAAACATTAAGTGGAAATATAGCGAAACGTCTTTATTTCTCAATGAGAAAACACATGAGGAAAATCTATGTAATTTAACTTTGTTTCAAGTTTCGTTTTTTTTTTGTTTCAGATGAAGGTATTGCCGGATCAGAACCTAACACGATATCTCTTCGTCGCGAAATAGCGGTGCTCGACGAAAACGATAATCCACCGGTGTATCACGATCGACCGTATGCGGCTAGAGTGCCCGAGAGTTCTCATGTAGGCAGTCTGCTGCTTCCTCAGGGCTCGATCACGATCACGGATCGAGATGGTGGCGTCAATGCCGACGTTCATGTGCAATGCGTCGCGACGTCGCGCGATGACGATGTCTGCGAAATCTTTGAAATTACCACGGAGAAGGTAATTATTTATATAATATTACGATACAGTATATAAAATTATAATGTGTGTATAAAAAAAGCAAAAAAAATATTAACGTGTGAATTTACGGTTTGAATTCTTCCAGCTGGCTGAGGGAAAATACGACGTGCAGATTACGCTGGTGAAACCGTTAGACTACGAGAGGAGAAATTCGTACTTGATTAATCTGCTGGCTGTCGACGGTGCCAGCGATCCGTCAAAGCGGTTGCAGGCCAGAGCGACCGTTGCAGTTGATGTTCTCGATGTTCAGGTAAGTAGGTCTTGATCAACGTTGAAATAACCGTACATGTAACTGGCCGGCAGTCATCTTACATTGGATAATAACGTCGTTTACGTTGAAATTAGCAGGGAGTCATCAACCTGTTATTCAATCTCTGCTTGTCAGTCCGTCAATGCTGCCAAGTGGAGAATTATCTGTGTCGCGCGATTAACATTTAAGATTTTTTCGCATCGAAGTATTTGCTTATTTCACATTTCTTGCGCTATCGAATATCCGATGCGCGTTTTACGAGTTAATAAATTTAATTTGTAAATTTGTTAGTTTATTAGAAATAAGATTGTATGAGTGCTTGCTATTTTTTTTTCTTTTGTTTTAATTAAGTTTTGCATAAATCTATCGCGCAGGATCAGCCACCTATTTTCCTGAATGCGCCTTATAACGCAGCGCTTCCGGAAAATACCGCAGCTGGTCATACAGTCTTGATAGTGCGAGCGCGTGACGGTGACATGGGCCAGCCGAGAAATTTGTTGTTGACGTTGGAAAACGAAACTGCGGGCCACTTCGATCTAGAAATATCTCGAAAAAACGATGTCACCATTGGCAAACTGATCACGACCAACGTGTCTCTCGATCGCGAGAATTCCAACATTCTGCATAACGGCGGCATTTACACCTTCAAAGTTAAGGCTACCGAGATGATCAACAACGAGATACCAGCTGACACCGCTACGTCGGTCATTACGATTGTCGTCACGGACATGGACGATCTCGTGCCCGTTTTCAACGAGGAGTTCTTCAGCATCAAGATCTTCGAAGATATTGGAACGGACACTCCACTGCCAGGTTCTTAAATGCTGAATATTTTGTATGATTAAAAATGATTCAAAATGTGTGTTATTGCTAATTGTTTATTTTTTGTATTTTATATACTAACGGAAAAAAGAATAGAAATACAATTTGTTTTGTTTGCTTATATTCTGTCTTCCGCAATTCGAAGGTAATTCAACCACGTAACAACATTATGATTAAGCAGGTTTGAACATGATTGTGAGCGACGATGACGTGGGCGACAATGCAAGATATTTTCTGGCGTTGCGAGACGCGCCTGCATATCCGGGAATCAGCAAGGCGTTCACTGTCAGTCCCGAAGAGGCTCAGGGTCGAGTACCGGTAGTGATCAAGGCTAAGGACGTCAGTGTTCTCGATTATGACGTTGGCAATCCCGCGAGAAAGGAACTCGAGTTCGAAGTCGTCGCGACTGTGGCGAATGAAGTGGTGAGTTTTTTCTTAAATTTATAATTAAAATATATATGAATAAAAATATTTTTTTTATATATTACAATGTCACACATGTGAGGCATTTTATCGCTACAGATGGCCATCTCCAGAGTGCATATTCAATTGTTAGATGCCAACGATCACAGTCCCGAGTTTTCTCAATCGGTGTACAAACTGTCAGTTTCGGAGGATGCGGAACCCGGTCTGCGTTTTGGTGACGTTTACGCAAAAGATTACGACAGCGGATCCTTCGGTGAATTAACGTACACGCTTCGAGGTTTTGGCGCAGACAAGTTCAGAACCGATTCGCAAGCAGGAGGAATATTTGTGGCGAAGAAACTGGATTACGAGACGCAAAAGTCTTACTCCCTGACGATGGAGGCGAAGGACGGCGGCGGCCGAGTGTCCGCCGTTAATATTCTCATCGAACTCGATGATGTCAACGACAACAAGCCGATATTCGAACAAACGGAGTATTCCAGAACGGTTCGCGAAGAAGCTACCAGTTTCGATCCACAAATGTTCGTCAGGGCGACTGACGTCGATGGACCCACGCAAGGCAATGGAAGAATCGTTTACTCGATCGACCGACACAACAGTATGACCGACCATGTCTTCAAGGTTTGTTATCGAAGTGTTTTTACCATTTTATACTTAAAAGTAAAAAAGAATATGCCATGCACATTCTTTTAAAAAAAAATTCTTATCTTAATATATTAATCATTATAATTTATGTTACATATAATTTCTTCTTGTCAAAAAATCTGCAGATCAATCCGGACTCAGGTGAGATAACCATGTCGAAGCCGGTTCGTTCCGGAGATACTGAAAGAGGCATTTACGAACTGATAATTCGCGCGACGGATACTGGCACACCGCCGCTGTATTCCGAGGTGAAGCTCTTCGTTCGCGTCGGCGTTCCCGGAAATCAGAAACCCATCTTTCGCGGAAACTACAAGTCAAACTTACCGGGTCCCAGCACTTATCGAGCTAGACTCTTGGAGAACGCGTCTCCCGGAACGGAAGTTATTCGCGTAATCGCTAACGATCCCGACGGAAGGGACAACTTGCTGCAATATTACATCGCGTCCGGATCTAAAGACAATTTTGTCATTGATTCCAGGTGAAATATTAATTTTCAATTAATTTTCTTCTGTCTTATCAAGCGAGATTTAACTTGAGATTACGTTTGCCGATTGTATAGTTCCGGCATCATAACTGTGTCACCTGATGCTCGCCTGGATCTGGAAACTGGCGGTGAGAAATACGAGGTGATCGTGTACGCCGTTGATTCTGGCACACCTGTCAAAGAGACAGCCTCCACTACTGTCACGGTTAACATTATCGACGTGAATAACAAACCGCCGACGTTCAATGAATCAACATATTCGGTTTATGTCTCGGAACGCGCAGCTATTGGTACGTGTCTTGTTGTTGAATTCAATTTTACAACTAATTAATACTTATACAAACACATACAGAAGCGTAATTTGTCTTTATTGAATATAAATAATTTTATGCATGCAGGAGAGCCCGTGTTAAAAGCGGTAGCGACCGATTCTGACGCAGACGCGAATTTGGAATACTCTCTGGTGGAGCCGATAAAAGCTGTCGACAAGACCGGTGTGGCGTTGAAAAGCACAACTCCTTATGATTACAAAACGGCATTTCGAATAAACTCCGCGACCGGTTTGATAACAGTCAATCAAGTATTGGATTATCAGGTAGCTGCTGTCATAATACTGACGGTGCAGGCGCAAGATTTGAACGCGGTCGTCGACAAAGACGCTCAAGTAGCGAAAATAGAAGTGACCATTTACATTCAAGCGTACAGCGACGACAATCCGACGTTCACCAATTCGGGATGGTCACCCAACAATCCGACGATAAAGATTGCGGTTCCGGAGGAACAGCCTCTGGGTACAACGTTGTTGATGCTGTCGGCGAAAGAGCCGACAACAGGATATTCGGTTCAAAGATTTGAACTGGTGAGGAAAGATGACGACGAAAGTTACGTCAATGTAGGTGTTCAGAGTGGCAATGTAATACTGAGCAAGAGACTGGATTACGAAACGTTGAGTGAAAAGGTAAGAAAACTTTACTGTCACGCATTCAAATAAAACATATACTTATTTTAATTAATTTATGTTAATCTTTTCATGTTATTTTCAGTTTATACGCTTCAGAGTACGGGCCCTTGCCAGAGATTATGACATAACGCGAAAAATGTCGGAAGCCAATGTGATAGTCGAGGTTCAGGATATCAACGATAACAATCCGGTTTTCACTCAAAAAGACTACAAAATTTCCGTTCTGGAATCGGCGAAGCCCTTGAAAATTGTGCTGAACGTAAAGGCGACAGATATGGACAGTTCTGACACCGAGCAGGAAATCAAGAGAGGATACGGCGAAGTGAGATACTCCTTGACCGGTGAAAACGCCAATCTTTTCGAAGTGGATCCCATACTAGGCAATATTCAGGTAAAAACTTTTAATGCTGTTCCACTTTTCACAAATTACTTGTCAAAAAACAAGATTAATATAAAAAAGCATTTAAAAAAGTAACGAAAAGGATAATTTTGTAGATCGCCGCGAACACGACTCTTGACAGAGAGAGACAATCGGTTCTGCGTTTCTACGTCGTTGCGTCAGACATGCCTCAAGGCGGAGCCGAGCAACGAAGCAATCGAGCTTTGGTAACAGTTGACGTTCTCGATGTTAACGACAACGCTCCTACCTTCGAACAGGAATCTTACACAGCGGTGATCCCGGAGAACGCGCCAGTGAAAATCAGCGTGGTGAACATCACAGCTACCGATCCCGATGAAGGAAACGGCGGAGTAATTCACTTTGAGATCATCGACGAAGGCGAAGCCAATGGTAGAATTAAAAGAGTGCTAATAAATAATAAAATGCTTTGTTAAATAAAACATAAATTATAGAAATAAACTGAGAATTCACTAAAAAATTCTGTTTTCAGGATTGTTTAAGATAAACCACACAACGGGTGAGATTTCTTCAGCGAAAGCACTGACAGGCAAAGGCAGAACCGAACCTTATAACATGCGAATACGAGCGCAGGATGGAGGTGAACCTTCTCTCTACGCTGATGTGAGTCTCACTTTGTACATCGGCGATGTAGTGAGCAACGACGGCGTGCCGCTATTTATCAGACCAACGTTAGAAGAAGTAGCTTACGTCGCTGAAAACTCCACGATCGGCAGTCCGGTGTTTCAAGTAGTGGCGTCCGATCCTGACGATCCGAATCTACCAAACGGCAAGATCACGTTTCGCTTCTTGGAAGACGGCAACTTTGGCAAGGACACGAGTGCGTTTAGAATCAACAGCGAGACCGGTCTGATCAGCACGCGAAAACTGCTCGATCGAGAGGTGAAAGATAGTTACACGCTGATCCTGATGGCGCAGGATCTTGGCGAACCGCCGCAACAAGCGACCCGAGTGCTTCAGGTGATCGTGAACGATATCGACGATCACAAACCGCATTTCAAGCGCAGCTTGGATAGTCCGCCGATCGAGCTGAGCGTTCCGGAAGAGATGCCGGTGGGTACTAAAGTCGGCGTGATCGAAGCGATCGACGAAGACATCGGCGAGAACGGCATGATCGATTACGAGATCGTGTACGGGAACGAAGCGAGGCTCTTCGTCGTGCAGCGGCTGGAGAACAATTCAGCCGTCATCAAAACGAACGGTCGTCTTGATCGAGAAACCGCCGAGTCTCATTTGTTGACTGTCAAATGTTTCAAGTACTCTTCTAAGAAGTTGGATATAGTGCCAAAACCGTACAACAGACAAGACCCGTCGGAAAGGCAAGTCCTCGTCAGGGTTATGGATGTCGACGATAACAAACCGCGCTTCAAGAAAAACAATGTAACTCTGGGAGTTCGGTTGAACGTGCCGATCGACACCAGTCTGATCACTCTGGAAGCTTACGACGCCGATTCCAGTGCGTTGCCGATCACCTACAACATGAGCAAAGTGTCCTTCACATCTCTCGTCGATCCTTCCATGTCGCAAGAGAAGGTCCCGCCGCAGTTGTCCTTGAACACGCGTACAGGCGAGCTCAGGACGACCGGCTCTATGGCAGCATACGCGGACGGCTTCTTGGAGATGATCGTGTCAGCGAACAACTCGATGACGTTGGGACGCGAGACTAACATCACCGTGCGTATATTTCTTCTACGCGATCGCGACATGCTGAAATTCGTGTTCTCGAAACCACCGGTCGAAGTAAGAAAGACGTTAGAAGACTTCGAGCAAGCGGTTCAGCAAGCGCTCTCGCTGCCAATCAGCGTCAATGTCTACGACACGCAGTTCTACTCGAAAGAAGACAACTCTCTGGATTTTTCGTCCACCAGTTCGTGCTTCCAGATGGTCGGTAAAGAGTCCTACGATCTGAACGAGATGCGAGCGCTTCTGACCGATCCGAAGAACGAAGAGCTGAAAAAGGTGTACAGAAAATATCACGTGGAAAAGGTGCAACATTGCGCCGCGATGGTAGCTCGCGCCGATGCTTCTATGACGCAGATATGGGTTCTGGTGATTGCAGTCCTCGTCGGCATCGCTACTATAATTTCCAGCTGCACACTGTGTTTCATGCACGCGAGGTAATAAATTACAACGATAAACATTTTATCACAAATAGTTTTTCCATTTATTAAAAAAAGAATATACAAAGTTCTATAAAATTACAATATTTCTTCTTTCGACAATACCATATTCTATTTTTTATCGATTTTGTTTAAGTGTTGTAGTTTTATTTTAGTAAAATATAATGTATTTTTTTTTATCCGTATTACTTCATACTCGTTATTACTCGTGTTTCTCATTTTCATTCATTTAAGATGCATTTGGCAGTGAACGCGTTAAGGTCATCCGCATATTTTCGGATCTGGTTTTTTGTTGCCTTGAGAGCCTTTGGCGTCGTTTAGAAAGGAGGTCGGGACAAAAATGTCGCAACGTGTGTTTCTCTTTCAGATATAAACGGCAAGTAAAACACGCGCGTTTGCGCGACCAACCGCGACCGCCTCTCAGTTATGTGTCTTCCGGACCAGCCATGGTTAGCGCTGGATCTCACACGACTCTGAGCCCGAGTACGATGGTCACGTTGAGTCCGCACGAAGGTCCGTACGAGTGGGGAGCAGACACGACGCTTTATCATCCGAGTACGTTGGGCTCGAGAGCGTAGAGATTCAAGGAGATATTGAAAATGATCGTGGTCTTATATAAGAACGAAGTGTGAAATGATTCAATGGTGCTATATTTGCAGTGTAAAAAATAATTTAAGACATATGCATGTATAATAAAGTATCATGAGATTTGTAAAATATGACGAGATGCTACTTCGAGTGATTTAAGATTAGTAACTCATGTATATTTTCCTTACCATGAGCGCATAGTATCGTTAAGTTCTGAGCGTTCTTATTTTTTTTTGTAAAATAATATCATATTTATATAAGATAGACTAGAACGCTGTACATTTCATCTATAATCGACAATATGTATATTTTTAAGTTTGTAAAATTTTCTGTTGTTTACTTCAGTTTTACGTATTTTAATATTTGATAAGAAAAATAAAATAAAATAAAATAAACGTATTGTATTTACACATGTGTGTTTTTTTAAAATATCTTCTCTCATTAGTGTATATAAATATCACAAAATAAAAATGGATATTATAATTTTTACATAAATATTGTATTTTGTTTAAAAATCAAAATTATAAAAGACCGGTAAAGAGGACGAACAAATTTATGCACAAACTCCATGCATTATTTAAAAGACCGGTGGCCGACAAAGATCTCACATTCGTTCTCGTGGTAGAAATTTTTGAACGTCTGCGAACGAAAATGTCAAGGTAAGGAAGCTGTCTGGACGGGATTCATGCAGATTATAAACACGCAAAGTAAAACACATATTAAACTCATCGGCTACAAGTGAAAAGCATATTTTTTCGTCATGTTTTTTCTCTAAAAACGCTCATACAATTGTCGTACAATTATTACAGTTAACATTTTTTCAATTTTTCGATAAAATACATTCTTTATTAAATTCGATATGTTATGAAAAACTAAATGGGGAGATTAAATCTCAGGTAAAATTAAGAGAACAACTAAAATATATTTATCAAATAAACTATAACAATTGTAGTACATACATAAAAGTATATTTTAATTTAAATAACAACACGCGTACGTCTTTTCCGCTTACGTAACACCAGAATATATATCTCATGAATGATAAATTATCAAAGAATTTTGATAGCCTTCTTATGTGTGTGAAAAAAAACTCACTCTTCAATGTTTCTGATACTTTCACTTTAGCGTGGGAGATCGTGATTGAAACGTCGTGGTTGCGACCCTTCGGTGGTATCGATATCCTTCGAAAGATCGATACTTTTGTTTGTGTCGGCCTTCGGGTTGTCGATCACCGTTGTGTTGTCGCAATTTGCACAATCCTTCTCCGTAGTTACCATCAGTAGTTTTTGCGCGTCAATTTCATATTTCTCCGTGCTGGCATAATCCTCGTCGACACTTACTTTATGATTTTGCGGCACCGTGGTATCTTCTTTAATGCTGTCATCCTCATTATAAGGATCTACGTATGCTTCTGAATCATTATCTATTCCGAGACTACCATTCTTCTCGTTTTTATCGTCGAGATTAATCTCCTGATATCGCGTCAACGGTAAACTCTTTGCCTCTGAATTTCGATTCTCTTCGAACTTCGCTTCTTCGATCGCGGAATGATCGGTCAAATGTTTGGCGATCGATTCCAAGGGAGTCATTATCTTCTTTGCGAATTGCTGCCGTTCCTCGGGTCCCATCAATTCCGATCTATGGATGATATCGTGTCTGTAGAAAGCAGTAGGTTTTAATAATCAAAAAAATAGAAATTGTTACAACTAATAACAAAAAAATTTTTTTATATTTAATTTTCGAAAAACAAACTTCATAGATAGAAAATTGCACCTGTTGAGTTTATTCTTTTTTCGTGGATACAAGTTCAGATGAAATATCATCTGCTGCCTTTCGTCTTCTTCCGGTAGGGTCGTAGGACTCGGCACAGCGACGATTGGGATCGGTTGTGGAGGTGGTGCGTAAAATTTTGGCCCACGATTGAATTGAAAGGGTCTTCGGGGATCGTAATCGTCCATGGGTGTTTGCGGCTTGAGCCACGAGTTCTTTTTATTCTGCTCTACAATATCGGTGATAGGATAAATGTCAAGCATCACACTGAACGGTTTCGGCTTCCGGTTTTTTCCCAAACTATTTGTCGAGTAGGAACCGACGTTCTCATACTGTGGTTCCGTTAGGCTCGGTTTGTTGTAACTGAACAAAGGTTGGGAGTACAAAGAATTGTAGTAAGGACTGTAACGGTGTAGTCCGGTCGGTGCAAATCTAAAGAAAAGTAACATTTTAATTAAAATGATGATGTCTGTGTGTTTTTTTATTTTTTTTATTTTTTTAATCAATGTTTATTTTAAACTCACAAACCTCACGTTAGACGTGGCTAACAGATTAACGTCCGCCGGATGTTTTGGTTTATATTGATAAAAGGGATCGTTATGGTACGCATTGCTCGAATAGGAAGGCGTCTCATCTTCTTCGGATTTATCGCTGCTGGACATCATCTCACCGAGGCCGGGAATCATATCGTATTTTTTTGGATTTACATAAACGCCTGTGAACTTGATACCTCGATCAGCTTCAGTTGTCAGATACTTGATGATATCCTGGATGTTCTTGGATGACTGCGGATATCGATATTGCGATAGCTGCGGATATCTCGACCGTTTAAACGACGACGGATGCGGTGTTTTAAACTCCCAGTGAAACGGCGTCGGCTGATCCTCTTCCATGCTTTCATCTTCGTCAGAATCCGGATGTTTGTATCTGACGAAGCAACAAAAGACCGCCGGCTACTTGTGTAAACATTCTTTAAAGTGTTATGTAAACTTTCTCGCGATATTTTAATATATTCATATGACAATGAAAGACAAACGACGACTTTTTTGTGCAACATGCAACTGAAGAAATTAATTAATAAACACACAACGTTACCTAAGATATAGAAAGTATATTTCTGGAAATCGCGAAGAGAAAATGTTAATGATATTTAAACTTTTCGGAGATTGTTGATCGAAAAATGTCAATCCGGTCGTTTGATACTGACATTTTGCACGCGCGTGTGTCAATTCTTTACATTTTTCATCGCACATAAAGGTCACTCATCGTGTTAACTACTTGACTATTCACAAATCGCATCTCAACCCATCATCCGAATCAAAAACACTTTCGGATCTTAACATTCTGACGCATTTTTTGATGGATGACAGTTGGAGAAAGCAAACAAGTTATCGAGATAATTTCTGTATCGATCACGACGACGTGTGTGTGTGTCGCTCACCTTTGTCTCACTCGATACATGATTGCGTGATTGTCAAACAATTGCTTTGCTTCAGGCTCTTCGTTTTCTTTCGCATCCTCCACGGATTTCAAGACTCTCCTTCTCTGTTTGAAATTGTGCAGATTCTGCGCTCTCATCTCGGGTTCGCTCGGTATCATGATGCGAGTCTCGGCCGACAGCATGTCGCCCGTTGCATTTTGTTGTTGCATAAAACCTTCGTAGCCCTCATCGTCCGAACGATCTTCTATGGAAAGATTGTCTGCACGATTGATCGCGGTACTGAACAGATTGGTCGAGTTCGCGGATTTTCTCGAGAGATTGGATGATTTTTTGAGAGCATTTTGTAGGATGTATATGTGCTTCGTTTCTTGATTGATTTTACTGTTTCCTGATGTAACCGATGTAAAATCGTACGTAAATATTGCCACCTATTAAAACCATAAAACCTCTAAATTGGAAACCTTTAATTGCGGAAAATTGCACGAAACAATTAGACAAGGATTGATTGAAGTGTATAAAATTTCTATTAACATGGACATTAACGTTGTACTACTTTTTAATGAGAACGGCACAATATCGAGCCTTGTAATAAATTTCATAAGCTTCAAAAAAAGAGAACGAGCGATTGCGACGATAAATCACAAGATCGCAAACAACAGATAAATTCACGGGGAACGATTTGTTCAGCTGGAACTCTAGTTGCAATTAATCCTGCTTCAAAATAACGAATGTCGGTTGATACGTGCTAAAAAAAATACGGTGTAACGCCCTATATGTGAAGCACGCCAGAAATCTTTATTCGCTTGACTCGCCATGCATGGAAGGGATATTCAAAGATTCGCGGTGAAATTTTACTACTCCATACACACCTCCAACATTAATTATCGGAGAAAACGTGTGAGCTGCAATTATGCCCATTGTTCCTCGCGCGTGAAAGAAGAATTCGCAAAAAAGTTCCACACGCCGTTTATTGTCTTATCTTTCTGACGCGTGCAACAAAATCGTGCGAATTTAGATTTGCGTCGCAAATCATTAAAAATTAATGTATGCAAACGTTTCACAGTGCAAGGTCATTGTCCTTACATAAAGTATAGAACATGTATCAAAATAATAAGTCGTAAGATCATGATTTGTACATATATATACACATAAGTAATGCGATCAGTATTATTTTGTTTATTAAATTTTATATAACGCATTCTCAATATTAAAAAAATGACTTTTTGACAGAAGTTTTTATTAGTGGGATATAATATTACACTTTCTTTCCATTACTCGCGTCAATGGAAGCCGAAAACGCTTTGAATCACAATTATTAATTACTTACCAATATTACCGTTACCACCACCATAACTACGATCGCGAGCTTTTTTACAATCAGACCGTATCGACTCCTGTTATATCGATCCCCGCGATCAGAATAGAGTCCTAGCTCGGATGTACTTATAGCGGATCTCCTACTGGTCTCAAGCATCGCCTTCCGTGAGGTCTGGGAGCTGGCAGTGTCCTTTACGATTACACATTGGAGATATTAAATATCCTTAACTAAACTAGCTTACCGATGACATGCTCGAGCCTTACAGTAATCGATCGATTTATTTCACCTTGCCATTGTGTAATTGCCAGATTTAATTGGAAAGAAATAATACGAAAAATTTCTTAAGTTTTTTTTCTTTTTAATCACTTTGACAAACAAGAAGTTTACCGCAGCTCGACGATAATCTTTTTATATAGAGCACGCGATGTTGCTCTCTCAATGCGTACAACGCAACTAACGATCGCGCATTTCTCAGCTTGTAGTTTTCACCGCGGCGATTCTATCAGCAACGATGGAGATTTCCTTTGTTTGTGGGGGAGGCTCGTTATGGTGAGTAGAAGGCAGGTGGTTATGGGCTACTTATTTCGTTGCCAGACGTGAATGCCACCGAGCGCAAACGGCATGTGAAGAAAAATCTCTCGCACTGTCTCGGTGCTTGACTCGCTAAATACACTTCTAACGCTCCATTTTCACTTGTACATACGCTCGTCAAAGCACAGTGCCTTCTTGCTTTTGAGATGTGCGTTTTCCTCTGCATACGTATTAAGAATAATAGAAAGCGAACGGCGTGTAAAACTTAAGAGTTTAATGTATTATATATACTGGATATACAAAATTATAAAACTACAACTTTTTCAAGAGACCTCTGACTTTTGTTAGAATAATTATTTTTATTTCTTACAAATATATCACAACACAATTGTGACATTGACTTAGATGTTATGGCCTGAAAATATATTTACAAATATATTTAGATAAAAACATACTTTTATCTAAATATACTTAAGTGCATAGAATATATATTATATACTAATTTATGTTAATATATTTAAGAAAACGTTAAATGTATATAAAATTTTCATCAATTACATTCTTAGATTTTTTTTTTAATATTTTAAATTGCCTTACAAGGTGTAACCCTATTCAAACTTATATTTTACTTAGGTGGAAGAATGAATATTTTCAAGACATTCCAATTATTTGCAAAATCAAAGCTTAAAAGATGTTTAATAATTTTTTATATACATGTATTGTCAAAATAGACATAATAAGTTGAGGCAGAAAGGTACGCTGGTGATATTTTTATACAAAGTTTTTATTCCTTTCCGCACTTATACATATAAATTTTGTGATGGTCTAAATTCTTGTTCGAAAAAACTGCAGTAAAGTGATTGATAAAAAAAAAGGCAATACTCTAAATGTTCGGCAAGCGACTCAGCGATCATTCATCTTTAAATAATTTTTTTTTTAATATTATGCGTGCATATTAGCAAATATTAAAACTTCGCAACTTCTTTGCTTGACAAAGAAAGTCAAGTCGCCCGCGTCACTGACTCTCTTTTGCTTTCTGTTTCTCTCTTTCTTTCTTTCTCTCTCTCTCTCATCGAGTTTCGAAGGGGATATCGGGAATCGGATAATTATAGCCTGTGGTCCTTTCAGTTGGGGGCGGTAAAGTTGGCGGTGGTGCTGGAGAACCAGTTGGTGGCGGTTCTGTTGGCGTGCTAGGTGTACGACTATAAATTGGCGTAGGCGGCGGTGGCGGTGTTACCGTAACGTAGGTTGGTCTTGGACTCGATGGTGGGAGATATGGTGCTGGTCTGGTTGTATATCTAGTAGTACTAGGTGTTGAAGTGTATACGATAGTAGAAACAGCTGTAGTTTTAGGAAATTGGGTAGCTTGTGTAGATCTTGTAGTAAATCTTGTAGTAGGTTGTGTAGTATATCTCGTGGTAAATTGTGTAGTAGGTTGTGTAGTATATCTCGTGGTAAATCGTGTAGTAGGTTGAGTAATATATCTTGTAGTAGGTTGAGTATATCTTGTAGTAAATTGCGTAGTAGGTTGCGTAGTAAATCTTGTAGTAAATCGCGTGGGTTGCGTGGTAAATCTCGTGGAAGTTTCCGGTGGAAGATAGCTAGGTGGCTGCGTGGATGGACTGTATCTTTGAGTAGTAAATTGTGTTGGTCGAATAGTTGTTGGTGCTAGTGTTCGTGGAGGAGGTGACGGCGGTGAATATGGAGTTGGTGGCGGTGCATAAGTAGGAGGTCTGGTTGGAGGCGGTGCAAAAGTAGGAGGTCTAGTTGGTGGAGGTGCATATGTAGGAGGTCTAGTTGGTGGAGGTGCATATGTAGGAGGTCTGGTTGGAGGTGGTGGTGGTCTAGTAGGTGGAGGCGCATATGTAGGAGGTCTGGTTGGAGGTGGTGGAGGTCTAGTTGGTGGAGGTGCATACGTAGGAGGTCTGGTTGGAGGTGGTGGAGGTCTAGTTGGTGGAGGTGCATATGTAGGAGGTCTGGTTGGAGGTGGTGGAGGTCTAGTTGGTGGCGGTGCATAAGTAGGAGGTCTAGTTGGAGGAGGCGGTGGTAAATAAGTAGGTTTAGTTAATGGTGGTATATAAGGTGGTAAAGGTGGAGGAGTATTTGGAGCTATTGACGGAATATAAGGTGGTCTTGTTGGAGGTGTAGCAGGCGGTGATGGTGGTATATATGGTGGTCTAGTTGGAGGTGTAGCAGGCGGTGATGGTGGTATATAAGGTGGTCTAGTTGGAGGTGTAGCGGGCGGTGATGGTGGTATATAAGGTGGCCTAGTTGGAAGTGTAGGGGGCGGTGATGGTGGTATATAAGGTGGCCTAGTTGGAGGTGTAGGGGGCTGTGATGGTGGTATATAAGGAGGTCTAGTTGGAGGTGTAGCGGGCGGTGATGGTGGTATATAAGGTGGCCTAGTTGGAGGTGTAGGGGGCTGTGATGGTGGTATATAAGGTGGCCTAGTTGGAGGTGTAGCTGGAGGTGATGGTGGTACATAAGGTGGTCTAGTTGGAGGTGATGGCGGAGGTGTTCTTGGTGGTA